>JPJZ01001037.1:0-48847 GCA_000750815.1 Pseudogymnoascus sp. VKM F-4516 (FW-969) | reverse complement strand
GGTGGGAGGAGGGGGGATTAGAATATACGGTGAAGAAAGTGCCCACGGTGTGTACAGTGAACAGTGTCATGTACACGGTACATACATACATGCTGTAGTGTGTATGGCAGTAGATGTATCAGATAGCTTAGTAATACAATGGTCCAAGCTTCTTACTGTTACAGTACAATGTATGGCTGCATACCGCCTACGGCCAACCGCCGTCGCACCGCACACGGGTACCTGAAGAACGGCAGAGGGGTACATTATCACGTGGTGGGTGTAGCAGAATTGAGCAGAGCAGAGTCGAGTAGTCGTAATATGGGATAGAGACAGTATAGACAATCGCTATAAACTACTAAGCATATTGACATCTAACTTAGAGGTTAGAGTTTCTTGCCTTCGTATAGTCTGTAAGTAAGCAGAACATATCGTATGTATGTACTCGTACCTCGTACCATATTCCTGCCGTTTCCCCCCTCGTACCATACTGGTGTAGTACCATACTGGTGAGTTTCTCAGCCTCTCACAATCTCGCAGAGGGGGCCTGAGGGGCAAAATACTGTAGCAACACCTTTGTAAGTACTCCGTACTCGAGTACTGTGGCGCTGGAATCCTACGTTGGCGTGGTTGGTAAAATTTCTGCCTAAGGCTTACAAACCCATCAGAGCACGTCTTGCTTAAGTAATCTTAATCACTCACGTGTTTCGCTAGAGTATTCATACCACTAATATCTGCAGCAACTAAGCTCACTGACGGAATATCTCTATTCCGTTCTCCGTAAGTATTCCTCCTCCCGTTCTCCGTTCTCCGTAGGTATTTCCGTGTTCCGTGTCCGTAATCGATAGACTGCTAACTGCTAATCTTCCCATTTGACCTCAAAAATCCCTTATAAGGTGTAGTTCAGCCTAATCCAAAATTAAAGGAGGTTATCTTCTTGCCAGAATTATCACTGTGATCACTATTTAAACCTACTCTACTCTCCCATACTCCAAATACTACGTAGTACACTACTCCACTGTACTCACATGCTATTTTATTATACTTTTTATACTTAATTAGTGGAGAAACTGCCCCCTTCGCTACTTCTGTCTCCGCACTTCCTTCCCCCAATTACCCCCAATGCTGTAAGCTCGATTGGGCCAAGTTACCTCATTTGACACCTTAAACTCTAGCAACGACTCGACAATAATCCTGCCTACACCTCCAACTTCACCACCAAAACTAGATCCTGATTTACTCCGGCGACGTTTCCGCCTTCAACTCAATCATGGTTTCTGCTAGCCAGGTTCTTTACCTTGCGGTCCATCCGCTCCAATTGCGATCAATCGTTCAATGGTTCGTGAGCACATCCTACACCATGGTGACAATGCTAACCTGCTATACGTAGGAAGGTATGGCACGACCCAGTCCATACTCGCGACCCAAAATCTGAATCCGAGACTCTCCGAAAATGCTTCGTGCATTTGGAAAACACAAGCCGCAGCTTCAGCATGGTCATTCAAGAGCTGAACCCAGAGCTACTCGTTCCAGTGGCGCTTTTCTACTTGATCCTTCGCGGCCTCGACACTGTCGAAGACGACATGACCATTCCATTGGAGGACAAGGAGCCGATACTGAGGGATTTCCACAACATCATGGAGAATGATGGCTGGAATTTCAATGGTAACGGCCCAGATGAGAAGGACCGAGGCCTGTTGGTGGACTTCCACGTTGTTATCGCGGAATACAAGAAGGTCAAGCCGGTATACCAAGCGATCATCAAGGACATCACAGATAAGATGGGCAATGGCATGGCAGACTACGCTAATAATGCCGAACACAATGTGAACGGCGTCAACACCATCAAGGACTACGAGCTGTACTGCCATTATGTTGCTGGGCTTGTAGGAGACGGCTTGACCAGGCTTTTTGTCGAGAGCGGTTTGGCCAACCCAGCGCTTCTCAAGCGCCCACACCTGTCAGAATCCATGGGACAGTTCCTCCAGAAGACAAACATCATTCGTGATATCCGCGAAGACTTCGATGACAAGCGAAGGTTTTGGCCAAAGGAGATCTGGTCAAAGCATGTAGAGAAATTCGACGACTTGTTCAAGCCCGAAAACCAGGTGGCAGCTCTTGCATGCTCCTCGGAAATGGTGTTGAACTCCCTCCGTCACGCAGACGAGTGCCTCTTCTACTTGGCTGGTATTAAAGACCAGAGTGTCTTCAACTTCACGGCTATTCCTCAGGCCATGGCCATTGCGACGCTCGAGCTTGTTTTCCAAAACCCCAAGATTTTCCACCAAAACGTCAAGATCACCAAGGGTGATGCGTGCGAGTTGATGATCCAGTCTACACAAAACCTACGCGTTGTCTGCACGGTTTTCAAAACATACACACGAAAGATTGCCAAGAAGAATTCCCCAAAAGATCCGAACTTCCTGGAAATTAGCATTGCTTGCGGCAAGGTATGGTCATGCGGATTTGCCGGTGTTTAAGGACGCATGCTAACGCCGGTTTAGATCGAACAATTTATTGAGTCGATATATCCGACACAAGACCCCAAGGCAGCCGCCCTTGCAACTACTGAACCAACCAAGGAAGAGGCGGCAGCACAGCATGAGGCTACACAAGACACTGTCTACCTTATGGCCGCCGTCCTTGGAACACTTTTCGTTATTTCTTTCCTGATGGTATGCACCCAATCCGTTCATTTCTATATCATTTTCTGGAGATCTAATTTGTAATTCAGCTTGGCGCTGCATATCTCGCAGGAGCAAGATTTGATATCGCGTATCAAGAACTCCGCCAGGGCAAATTATTTGCCAGTCGCGAACCATTGACTCAGGCAGGCGAGCACGTGGAGCTATAGCTGCGTTTATAATTCGACATCTTTCCGGGCTAGTGACAGCATTCAGAGACCTGGCCATGGCCTAGATCATTGTGGGCATGCACATTTGAAACACATATGATCTTTGGGCTTGCATAAGCGCAATAGTTTTTCAAAGGTCCTGTAGCTTCTTTACAGCGTTTTGCTCTTCTGAATTACCCCAACATTTTAATTCCGGGAGCAACACCTCCTTTCTCAATTTCCTCTCTCAAAACAGCGCATAGAGGGAAATAGCAAGTATGCCGCCTTATGGGAAGGAGGATATATTCTGTAAGATACCGGGTAGTATGGAGAAGGTCAAAATAGTTCGCACAAGGCAGACGGCGGACAGAGCCTTTAGTTAAGTTAATGGCAAGAGCGATGAAAACATATTGTTTCTATATTTGTCAATATTTGTCCTATTTAGCGAAACAATCAATTATATTAAAATAAGCAAGTTCCTAATAAGCAAGTTGCAAACATACTTCTTATAAAGGGACATTGAAAAACATTAGTTAGATTAATCTTCACTAGGGTTATGCTAGGTAAATAGATATTTTTTCCTACTTAAATTTATAATAATAATAAAATAATTATAACACTATATAAGATATAGATAACTTTAAAACTAAACTATAGCTATAGCTAAAAGAGCAAATAAGTAGTAATACTAATATTCCTATAGTAAGAATAAGTACTATTCCATATACTTTTAAAAGTGTAAATAGTAATTTATATACTATAGGTATAGGTGATAGTAAGTTAGTTACTTTAATTATGACTTTTTACCTATAATTCTAAGAACTCTTATTAGCTAGAATATATAGACTTTCTATAGACTTTTAGGTAGTATAAGTACCTAAAATATTAGAAATATCTAATATACTACCTAATTATTACAAAATATAGCTAATAGCTCATTTACTACCTAAAATATTATAGATGTAGCTAATATCTAATCTACCACCTAACTATTCTAAAATATCTAATCTACCACCCTTAACTCACCACCTTTATTATATAACTTAAAAATCATTATATAATAAAATTAAATAGTTATTACTAATCTGCCACCTAACTATTTCAAAATTACTAATCTGCCACCCTATACTCACTGCCTTTATCATGTAACCTAAAATTCATCACATGACTAGAATTACTTCCTAAAATCATGTGATATTAGTATATTAGGTCCTATGACCTAAAAATCATACTATAGCTCCTTATAACTATAGCCATAGTAGGAAGTAAGAAATAGGAAGTAAGAAGTAGGAAATAGGAAATAGTAGTTCTAATACTCCTATAGTAGTATTAGTAGTAGGTGGTAATTTAGATATTTCTAGGTAGTAAGTGGTAATTTAGATATTTTAAATAAAGCACTTTTATAAGGAAATAAGCTAACTAATAAAGGAAATATAACAATTTAAACCTCTTCTCTTTCCTTAATAGGAATAGTATCACAAGGCTAGGAGGCCCTATAGCTACAGGCATTATGATTAGTCATTTCCTTGCAATTGCCACATCTTCTGGCTTGCTTCTTAGAAGCTCCTTTGCGCAGCCTTACAATTTTAGGCCTACCACGCAGCTTTACTAGGCATAGTGGTAATATTAAAGGGTCTAGTGTAAGGTTAGTAACTTTAATAGGAAGCATCTAGTGACTATAGGTATTCCTATAAGCTAATAGGGAATAACCAATATTGAAGAGTGTTGTAGGGTTAATTTAGTCATCCTATAGTAGATTAAATATTAGCTGTATAGTTAGAAATAAGGGAATAAGGGAATAAGAAAATAGTAGTAATTTATATATTTTAACTTTCCTAGCTGTACAAATAGTATGAGAACAAGGAGCTTGATATTCCTAAAAATTAGGGCAGGTGCAAGTTCTAGCTATTAAGTTAACAGTAAACTTAAGCCCTATATTAGGTATTTAGACCTAATATATACTATTTCCTAACTCAAAGACCTTAGAGACTTCTAGAGTCTCTCCTGGAATTTAATCTATAGAATATCTGCAATTAGAACCCCTATTTAAGGCCTTATTCTGTGATCATGGACTGTTTTCATGATATAAGACCAAATAGCATCCATCATCTTGAGGGGCTGTGAGGTCCTAATATCACGCCAGGAGCTATTTAAAGACTCTGCAATATTGGAGGTATCATGCCTATATCTAGGCCAAGGATAGTGGTAGCTAGTCCACAGCTCGAATGGAATATCCAATAGATATCTGCTTGCTTCATAGCTAAGCTCTCCCATGATTTTCCATTGCTCCTAGTATAGTAAGTTAGTAGTAGATTAGATATTTAGGAAATAGTAGTAGTAGATTAGATATTTAGAAAATAGTAATAGTAGAATAGATATTTAGGAAATAGTAGTAGATTAGATATTTAGGAAATAGTAAGTAGTAGTAGAATAGATATTAGGAAATAGTAAATAGTAGTAATTTAGATATTAGGAAATAGTAGTAGATTAAATATTAGGAAATTACTATTACTTACTTTAAAAGTGGTCTTATCTTTTGCTCTAGCTACTTTCTAGAACTAATTTCTTCAAGTAAGGCCAAATTTGCTCTGAACATTAGCTACAATATGCTAATATTTGCTATGCTAGTAGCAGTAAGCCTAGTTCCTATTAGGAAAGTGAGTATTAATAGCAGATGCAATACCCTTATCCCTATCACTTATAAAGACTATTTCAGACTAATATGCCTATAAAAAGTGGTCTTTTACAAAGCCTAGGAACTAGGTCTACTATTCTACATTTTCTATAGGAACTAGAGCCTAGGCAACTAGTTGCAGGTTGTTATTAGCATTAATTGTAGTAGCTATTAATAGCATTATATTAAATTTTGACTTGGTGTATGTAGTATTAAGAGCTATAAAGCTTCTGCAGTGAGTGCTAGCCTTAATTAGGCTTGCTAGAGCAAATACAATAGCTTTAAACTTCTAGTAGTTTAGATATTAGCTATCTGTAGTAATTTAGATATTTAGATATAGTAGCTACTTACTTGGCAATTTAGCTATTGGTAGTTTGGATATTCTTCAGCTACTATATTGTATATAGTAGAACCTAGTTATTAGAGTCTGAGGCTCTAATTCTCTAATAATACTCTAGAAACAGAGCAAAATAGTCTCTTATTAGAGAATTAGTAAATATAGCTAATATCCAAATTACTACTTACCTTCATTACCATCCATCTCCTCAAGAATAGCTTAGCGCACTACTACTTACCTTTATTACTATCTATTTCTTAAAGAATAGCTTAGTGCACTTTATAGGCTTGTAAATATGAAATTGAATTAAAGAATTATAGTCTCTTAATACCTTGAATTTGGCCTATTTGAATATTAGTAATAGTAGTAATTTAGATATTTTAAAGTAGTAAGTAGTAGTAATTTAGATATTCTCAAGTAGTAAGAAATATAGAAATAAGAAAATAAGAAAATAGTAGTAGTTTAGATATTAAGAGCTGTACCTTACTAGCAGATAGGTTCCTATCATTGATAATAGCTGTCATATAGTGCTATAGTAGATACTATATACTACTGCGAGCCCTATTGCTATAGTGTGTTATAGGGCTATAGGTATACTGAATTAGCACTGTAACTATAAAAAACAGGTCTTTTTTAGTCTTTGAAGCCCTAATTCTGAAGCTACAGGCTATATTAAAACACCTAAGGATATAGCACATAGAATTACTCTTATACACCTAGTATAAGAGCCCTAGGTCTAGTTAGTGGAGATTTATAGCTATTTTAGCCTCTGAAAGGGTCTGGAAGGTGTCCCCTAGCTTTAGCTCTGAGTTGGTGGCTATTTTGGTGGTAATTTGGATATTTTTAGTGGTAATTTAGTAAATTAGATATTAGCTACTTACTTAACTACTTACTATAAATACTATAGTGTTTACACTATAGTAGATAGGTAAGTAGGCTAGGAAGTAGGCTACTATAGTAATATTAGGCAGTAAGGCAGCTATATAAGCTATAGAATTTTCAAAGGCAGTAAAGAGTAGTAGAAAAACTAGTTAGTTATATAATTATAGTCTTAGTAGTACTATTAGTATTATATAACTTTTATTTAGCTGAATTTTAGGTTATATAATAGTAGAATAATCTAGGGTTAAGTAGATTAGTAATTTTTAATACTTTAGGTAGTAGATTAGTAATTAGCTGTTTATTTTATCTAGGGTAGTAGGTTAGATACTTTAAAATAGTAAAATAGTAATGTAAGTAGTAAGGATAGGGTGGTAGATTAGATTAACTTGAGTTGATCTTTTGAGGTCGTAAGATATTTTTATATATTAAGGTAGTAAGAGAGAGATATATATACAGTAGCGTCTCTAGTTTATAGTTGTGTATAACAGCTACTCTATATCATTATTTCTATTTGATCTCCTTACTAGGTGAAGGCGAAGAAGTGGTCTGAGGCGCTGTAAGAGCTCTTGCTCTTCCGCCGATATCAGATACAATGATGCCAAGGATCCAGACATTTGTCAGAAAGAACGACTGGCTGGCAAACCATAGTCCTGGAACAAATGTGCTTTTCCCAAGAAATTCAAGATTGAAACCTTGTTGGAGCCACATGGCTTGCGTTAGAACCCACAGGACAAGAGCCATTATGCCAATCCGTGGGGACCGAAGTAAAGACGAAGTGGGTAGATAGAATGGAAGAAACACCATGTACCAAAGGAAGTACTACAGTAATAAATCAGCAGTGGGTACAGCGCTTGCCCAAGAAATTAATTCATACCTGGCTCGTACAAACTTTATTGAAAGCCACGAACGAAAAGGTTTGCGCCAACATTGTCGAGGGTAGGTCCTTCTTCGCCAACAAAAGCGGGAGCGCAATTGCCGAGAGAAATAGCTGCGGAATGAAAGCCAAAGACTCTAGATGCATATATGAGGGGGTAGATGCCGTAGAGCTTAAGTATAAAATACTGTTATAGGGCGAAAAATTGTGCCGGTGATCAACGCGTGTGACGTGGTGAAGATATGTATGATGTAAGAATGGACTCCCATACCTTGAGGTTTGTTAGTCACGATAGAGAGTAACCAATTATCTATACACCTACATGTAAAACATGGCCAAGTTCAAGGTGACAAATGTCCCAAAACTCAGGCAGGCAAGCGTGATCCGGGGCCCATTACAAAACTTTCGGGCCCTATCCCACAAGGACAAAGCCTGTGTCGACTTGGGCTGGAACTGAAGTTGCTCATCGTCTAGCCACCACACTATCGACGGGGCATATATAAAGGGGTATATTTTGAAATGAACCCCAACGCCTAGCAGTACACTGGCAAGCACAATCCGGCGTTGCATGACTGCCCAAACTAAAGCAACCACCATGGCAGCAAGAAGGCCCTCTGAGCTACCCCTTGTACTTATAGTTGCGACCATTGGGTTTAATAACCAGATGCTGGCGAATTTCAATGATTTATCCATCGGCATGCCACCTGTGGTTCGGAGAACGAGGACAATAAGCCAGCCGGTAATTATGTCGCTCAAGGCAAAAAGTGCCTTGCCAAACGAAAACCATTTCCCTTGCCATGTAGTTGGTATGAGCAGCCATGATAAAATAGGTGTATATCGATATGTTTCACGATCGTATGGCGAATGGTTAGTTGCGACATAACGAGCGGCATCCGTAAAAACATAATAATCGATATCGGTGTACTTCACTGGTGAGTTGGCATCTTGCCATAAGCCGTATAGAAACAGACCAATCCTCAGAATTATCGCGGCGGAAAACACAGGGAGTGGCCTAAACCAGGTAGACTTTGTACTCATGGTTATATCAGAAGCCGAAAGGGAGAGTCCAGGGCCAGACGAGACCGTTACCAGATTCGCGAATTGCGAACGGCAACCCAGGTACGATTCCCAGGAATTAAACTCTGGTCACGGGGTTCTCCAGGCGAAACGAAAACCATTCCTTTCGCCAGATGTCGCTATTGTTCCGGTTGAGATTGCAAGCTGGAGGTGGAGCTTGACAAGGCGACGTTCGATTCAACCAACCGCGCGTGTGTAATTGCCGAGCCGGGTCACAATTGACAGCCGCGCCACACAAATATAAACCGCCAACACGACAACACGTGATCTCATTTACAATTCAGCACCCTGTATAAAAACGCATGCCTCGTCGTTCTAAGTTACGCTTCGTTCATATTCTCTCCCTTGTTTCAAATAACGGCCCATATGCCGGCAGAGAAACGATCATACGAGGAGATGGCGGCAAACTCGAATCCGTTTTTACCAATTTTCGATGGCTTTAGGATCGAGATTGATGAGAACCACCTTGCCAGAGAGCGCATAATTAAGGCATCGCGGGATGTCACTGCTCTTAGCAAGAAGGCGTGAGTAGTTTCAGGGCCACATAAGTAATTTGATTATTAATTCGATTGCAGGATTTTCTCTCTGCAGAGGTATAATCACCCATTTTGAGAGCTCGGAAAGGAATATATGCTTTGGCTAATGCTAACCCAAGAACCAGAGTGAGAACTATCAGCTCAGGCATACCACCAGCGATTAGTACAGAAGTCCAGGGACGATTTGACGCCATTTCGGAGCTATTTAAAACAATGTCGAAAGACCTCCAGGGCATCAATTCCTGGCGATATCAACGCCAAGCCTCACCTGGCATTCAAGAATTCATAGAGGCTCTGTCATGTTCGTGCCCTGCCTTCCTTCAAACATATTATCTAAGTTGTTACTGACGCTGCCGAAGTTGAGCACTATCTTAGAACCGGGAAGCTAGTCACGAGAGAGGTTGCAATGGAGGGCATGATATGGAATATTCCTCTAACGGCTGATGACTATGCGCTTGGGTTATTTGACCTATCCGGGGAAATCATGCGATTTGCAGTCACTGCCATTGCGACAACAGGCTCATTGCCACATTTGAAATCCAGTCACTCATCTATCAGTCGCTCGATACTAACAGACCTGAGACACCTCAGATCTTCATTTGAGGCACTCGATACAACGTCTTGCCATGGAACAAGCCTTGGCGGAGAAATTGGCAAGAAGATGGAGACTATGGTTCAAAGTGTTGAGAAGGTGGAGAATGCGGCGTGTTCCTTGATTATAAGGGACCAAGAACAGCCCAAGCACAAACCAGAGCCTACGAATTCCTTGGTGTAATGGGCCACAGAAATCGAATTACGAATCAAAACCAACCGGTAAATTGCTCTGCGGGGTAATCTTGCTGGTATATCTCAATTAATATATCAGGCGAATGAAGTAGGTTGTGGTATGTGAATGGCTATTGTTCAGTTATACGCACTGCTCTGGCAGCGTCCCCCACACACGACAGTGGCCGAAGATGTATCTTATTCACTTCGCTCATATCAGTCGCTGCGGATTGAGTTTTCCGGTATGTCCGGTGTGGCACGGCATTATTCGACCAAACGAGTTACACCTATGCGCTGGTAACATCCTCCGCTGCTTGTCGAGCATCTTCGTCAATGGTTCGTGTGCGAAGCTGCAGCGCGTGGATTCCTCCTTCTTGTGCCATTTCGTCCTTCAGCAAGCTATAGACCATTCTATGTCTTGCGGGTTGCGACTTGGCTTTGAAAGCGTCCGAAGTTATGACCACTCTATTGTAGTATTATTGTCAGCCTCTTTCCAAACGAGGGATTCAAATACAAACCTGAAATGGGTCTCCTTTGAGGTGCTGCCTTCCATAGCTTTATGGTGCGAGTGCATGTGAGAATCATTGTGTATTTCTAATTTCTCTGGCTGGAGCGCATCACTGAGCTACATCGCTGATATCAGCACAATATGACAGGGCATAGTCGGATTATATAACCTTTGCTCTCATGGCCTCTTCGAGTGGTCTCGAAGACATAATCGTCGAGAATGGCCTCCTTGCCACAGTAAACGCCAGTCGGCGCAGCATTAACAAATATATATTGCTTAGAAGGGCGCCCCAAGATGCGTATTTTGCTGGTTTGGAAGTTGCTTGGATTGGTTGCGGATAGCTATAGTACTCGATATATGCAGAGCTGCGGCCGACCCTTGCTCGCTTATCGCGGGGTCACCTGCTGATAAGGACAGTCCGAGATCTCACACGAGTACCATTCAGAAGGGAATGAAGTTCAGCTCAATGGAATGAATGGCCAACATGGTATGCAGGAGTTACATAAATGAAAGTCAACTGGATAATTTGTGGATGCGTTTAATATATATCAAGTCCCAAAGCGACCACCATGGAAAACTAGGGGCTAGTATAGTAGCTAGTTATGGTTTCAACTACCGGACGCGGCTCTCGCTCGCAACCCGGCAACCTACTCCACGAATACATGTGCCGCCCCACCCATACACTTGAGCAACGTGCCTTACATGGCCACTTGAGCTCCTGACAATGCTCCTTACAACTCGTCTGCGCGCCCCTCGAGTGTGGAGTGTCCTGTCCAAACGGCCTGTAATACGTCCTCGTTCGTTCATTCTAGGAATTCCCAGGATGGTATCCACGCTCCCCAACCTGCCGGTATTCCAAGCCATTTCGCGACATGATCCAAGTTCAACAGCAGTCATTCATTCGGTATCAGGCCGGCGATTTACATATGGAGATTTACTATCAGATGTTGCCAAAGCCAAAGACAGGCTACGTTCGGCGGATGGAAAGGAGCCGCTTGAGGGTGAACGGATAGCATTCATTATAGAAAATAGCTACGATTACGTGGGTACGTTGGATGAAGTTCCCAAAGCGGTTATCCATAAGAACTCATACGATTCCAGTAACTCTACTGTCTATTTTGGGTACGCATTGTATTGCTTTGCCCCTATCGCCAGCATTTCCACCTCGAGAATTACAGTATGTCATGGACCATAGCCAAGCATCTATGTTACTTGCCTCAAGCAAGTTTTATAAAAAGGCACATGATGTTGCTTTGCAAGGGCTCTCCTCTCAACCCCGCGTAATAGAGGTGGAGAAGCTACAGGCGGGTGAAATTGGACGCGTCGAGGTCTCGTTGGGCGGCCCTACCGATGGCCAAGGAGGTATAATGCTCTACACTTCTGGAACCACAAGCAAACCCGTGAGTATATGTCAACATCTACATAACTAGGCTAATCTTAAACAGAAAGGTGTATTTCTGGCAGAGTCGGTGATCACTGCACAAGCTCAATCTCTCCTGGAAGCTTGGAATTATGCGCCTGACGATCATCTACTCCACGTTCTTCCTCTTCACCATATTCATGGTATCATCAACGCTATTCTGGCACCACTTTTCGCAGGTGCTACCATAGAATTTCTCTTTCCATTCAACGCTACTGCTGTCTGGAATCGGCTTGGAGCTCCATTCTTGGAGGGCTCGAATACCACCGAAAATATTACGTTTTTCACAGCAGTCCCGACAGTGTATAACAGACTTCTTTCTTCTTTCAAAGATCTCCCAGAAAATCTCCAAGCTGCAACTAAAGCGGCCATATCCCCAAAAAGCATGCGTCTGGCTATTTCTGGCTCGGCTGCCCTACCGACGCCAACCAAAAAGGCTTGGGCAGAGTTAAGTGATGGAAATGTACTTTTGGAGAGATATGGAATGACAGAAGTTGGAATGGCCCTTAGCTGTGGCCTTGGATTTTCGGACCGAGTTGATGGCAGCGCCGGATGGCCTCTTCCGTCTGTGGAGGTGCGCTTGCTTGATACGGAGACGAACACTGTTATTGAACCTGGCCAAGAGAAGGACGATACGGGAAAGGAGAGGGATGGTGAAATTCAACTTCGAGGACCGACCGTTTTCTCAGGGTATTGGCATAACGATAAAGCTACGCATGAGGCATTTGTTGATAGCAAGGATCAAAAAGGGCCCTGGTTCAAGACAGGTGACATTGCAGTCCGAAGGCATGTCCCAGAAGCGGGCCATGGGGAGCAAGCTTGGGCCAAGGGGCCTATGTACTTCATCAGGGGCCGAAGGAGCGCAGATATTATCAAGACAGGTGGAGAAAAAGTGAGTGCTTTGGAGGTTGAGAGGGAGCTTCTCTCGCTCCCAGAGGTAGCTGAAGCTGCAGTGGTCGGGGTTCCTTCGGCAAAATGGGGCCAAAAGGTTGGCGCTGTAATTGTCCTAGAGCCACAAACTTTGAGTAGAGAGGGGAAGAAGTGGGGCCCAATGGACATGAGAAGAGCGCTGAGAGACAGACTGGCAAACTATAAGATACCTCAGACGATGAAGATCGTTGACGAGATACCGAAAAACGCGATGGGTAAAAGTGAGTCTACCCCATCCATGTCATTGGAATCACAGCACTAACAAATACAGTCAACAAAGCACAGCTAGTGGGTAATGTATTTTCCGATGAAACCAGTGGCGATGAGGTATAGCGGTTATAATAGATGGATTATTCTATCTGAGCATTGTATCCACAGCAAATAATGTAATAGTGGCTATGCCCCTGGAGACGCGCATGAAGCTTGTGTCATCGCTAAAAAAAAAAAGGCAAATCCGCTTGGCTCTAACGCCTGCCGGCATGGCTTCTATTCGTAGCAATGATATAAAGGACATGAGAAGCCGGTAGAGTCTTAAGACCTTCAGAAAAACCTTAGTGCCTGATTGGTAAATGACTTGCTCCTTATGACGATGTAAGAACATAAGAATGCTCTGACAGACAAAGTGTCATATGTTTAGAAGCCTCTGCCCGAGTCGACTCGACGCTGGCCCACGCTTGGCATCCGTTCACCGTTAGTTTAGACAACAAACTTGGCCTTGGCACGCGTGCTGCCCGCATGTGCGCTATCGGTATGTCCAGAGAACTCCACCGCCTCATTTGCAGGGATTGTCAAGACTTCTTTGAACTTTCGGCCGATATTCTTCAGGATCTCCTGGCCCCTTTCTGTGGGTCGTCCCTTCCCTCCGGCAACGTCACCGTCACCTCCACCTGGGATGCTCTTTCCGATCGTCCTCGTCCACACGCCAACACGGAAGAATCCCTTGCGCACATTAACAACAACCCCCATCACCTCTCCGTCGTTTTCTTCCTCGAGAGTTTCGCCAATGGCAGCAAGCATCACATGAAGCCACACGTCGTCGATTGCAACGCTGCGCTTGTCCTTGAACTGGTACGACCATTTACCACCATGCTTGTTCTGGATATCCTCCCATTCCGGTCTGACTCCTTCTTTGAAGAGATGATAGTCAGACTTCAAGGCAAGCTCCGAGGTGGGGGTAATGTTATTCTAAATACAAGTCAGAAACAAGACGGTCTCAAAGAAAGGGTTCACTCATACGTAGACTCCCCAGAATTCTTCCACTGAATTGAAAGTGATGATTTCTTTAAGTAGTTCGTTCCAGTTATCGCCCTAGTGACTGTTTAGCATGCATCCCGTTTCTTGGGGTTTCGTTCAGATGTGTCTACCTTTCCAGTAGGTGGCTTGGTGAACCAAAGAGTCCATTTGTGCATTAAAGGATGCTTGACGTTGAAGTTGTCCGGATCGTGAAAGACGGTGATTTGCTCATCTCCAGTTGCTGTGGCCGAGGATTTCCCTTCTGGCTTGTCTTGCCCAGCTGGGGAGATCGGAATGGTGGAGAGGTCGACGGGCGAAGCAGGCTTGGCATCGCCGTTGGAAGGCATTTCGGACGCAGTTGACATGGGTACAGGTAGGAGGAGCGGGATTGTCGTGATTTTAAAACCGGTTTGGTGGGTAGTGCAAGTCAGGGTGTTATGCGTGCGTACCGTTTGGATCAATGATCAATGATCAACGTTGTTCAAAGTATGGAATGGCTGCGAGCCTGCGGGCCTGAGGTAGATCGGAGGAAGGAAGAAGGTGAATCTGTCGTCAGATGAATGGCTGCTGAGAGGATGTAGAAGAGGGCGAATTAGGTGTGGTGAAGGGTTGTTGGGTGTACTTGATCTGTGGCTTGCACACTTTCCAGTGAAAAGAAAGGCGGCAGGCGGCTAGAGACAGAAAGTTTGACGCTAATGTGGGTGGTCCAGCACAACAAAAAGCCAGGAGGCGCTTATTTTTGCTGGTGCGAACACCAGTCTGTCCCCTGCGCCCTGGTATTTTAGCCGCGTTTTCTGTAGTACAGTATTATGTAATCAATGGCTGGAACATAGCCAAATGAATTGTCCCCGAGTAATATATATGAAGTTTTGAAGCATCTGCCTCACGTTATTCGGCCGGGAATAGCTAAAGCATTTCATGTTAACTTCACCTGCCGAGGGTAGAATTTAGTGAATTATATATATTTTCGTTGTGAATAAACTGCTTGTTATATGACGTATTCATGGGCTCACGTTTATCCTCTGCAACCTTTAAATAAATTATTAGGGTAGTCTAACTGCTCTCTAACCCCGCCCAGCGTATACCATGTACGACTATTAAGTACACGGAATTGAAGTCTATCTATATCTTGAAATAGAAGTCCCAGTCCACATTGCTGCACCATGCTATCTTCGGTTTTCGCTAAAAATCATCCTCCTATGCGCCTATTTGCTGATGTAGCTAAGATAGCAGTTCCAGAAAATCGAGAGGCCATTGACAAAAAGCACACGGTAATCGAGGGGAACGAACGAGAAGTTGACAACCTGCACGAAGGGCCAGACCATCCAGTTGCTCTGTAAAGCTCCTGTGTATGTCTTGGCCAACTTTTCGCGAGGGCTCACCCCTTCCAGGATGGACATAGTGCTCAGGAACACAAACAGGTTGGTTGGGGCAAACAGAAGCTGGTCGACCCCAACACGTGCACAAATCTCCAATTTCTTGTTTGGCAACACGACTTTGGTCTGTAAGAACTTGAACCACGTTGTTGCTGCTGGTCCAAAAATCGCTATTCGTTCAATTAGTACAGTACAATTTCTGATGCAGATCCGCCATTTCCGGGTCTTACCTCCACCATACAATGCCATGCGGCCGGTACGGACGAATTCATGCTTCTCAATTCCTTTGCGCTCGACGGCCTGCTGTGCCATAATATCTCCAGTCGCGAATAATACCGCGGTGGTAACACTCTGGGTCAGCATTGGGCGCGTCGCCAGCTTCATGCGGTACCTGTAGATTGATTTAGTCGTCAGGGTCTCAGCAAAGGGCATTCAACTCACCAGTTAAGCATAACTGCGAATCTTGTCCGTCTCGGATCGATTTTTTGGATTGGAGAATGAAGCACTTCAGAAATTATTATATTCAGTGCCGCGAGTCTTATTTCTCAACAAAAATATCGTTATGTTGTTATGCCCATTAGGTGAAGTTAATTTTAGCTCCTTGTGGTCACCGGACTCGTTTAGCTATTGAAGAAGTTTCACTGTCGGATTTTGTGTAAGTTTATGACTCGCATAGCACATTTCATTCGTGATCAGCCTTTAAATGCGCTGCTAATCCCCCAAAAGAAAGTTTCGCCTTGGTTTGCTTATGCAGAGATCACCTATCTACAAATTTACACCGCTCCATGAAGACTAGTGCGATGTCCCTGTGCCTTGCAACCTGCAAATAAAGGCGGCCACCGAACCGTGCAGCCGCCCACAGAGCCCAGGAGGCGTCCCTTATGCAACACCACTTTCACAAAGTTATAGAGCGGCCACCAAAGAGGTTTACGACAAAATAATAATGTACATCGGAAAAGGACCCCAAGAATACAATTAACAATGTAATGGAGACGTCCCAGTATCACCCCAGAACGCCACCGCCATGTCCTAACCTTGCCAGATCAGATAATGGGTACCTAGCATGGCCTGGTTACAACCATAATTTAGGGAAATTGGACCGCCGACCCCCTCTGCTTCTTCCTTTCTCGTCTTGGTACAAAAGATTTCAAGATTTTCCTCGTTGTCGGAGACGTGATGGATGGAAGAGAAGGGAGTATGTTATGGTCCTGGGCTATAGGACTCAAGCTTTTTGCGGATTCTGGTAGCCTCTCGTTGTCAATATTCACTGACGACACTACGTGCTGTGTTGATCTTTGCCGAGAACTATGTCGAACTCTGCCTTCGTTTTGGCTAAATCTACTCCGGCTGCGATTTTCACCGCGTAGTTCCGCTCGTTCTTGACCGGCGTCGGTGAGCGTCGACGGGTGATCAGCAACCGCCGTTGAAGGCCGTTCTGACCGAGGAGCAACAATTCCTGCGCTGGGCTCCATAGTACCATCATTAGTCCGTTGGTTTTTGCCGTGGCCTTCCTGTAGTTGGTGGTCCATCAAAAGGCTTCTTGCTGTGTCACCGTCATTGCCTGCATCCCAGTTGAAAGTCCCCAAAATGATAGAATCAGTCGGACTGTGAGGACCTTGGATTGACTTTGGTTCCCAAGGTGACCTAAGAAAACTTGTCTTCTCTGGTAAGGAAGGCTGGACTTTCCGAGAATGACTATGAGGGGTTCTTTCAATCTGCAGGACTGGAGACTGTTGCGAATCTGACGGGGACACTGTCAGGGCAGACGCTGGGATACGAGGCATGTGGATATCATCTGAAGACTGAATGACATCACCGATAGCATATGGCAGTCTCTGTTCCATATCATCTTCTGAGTAGGGTATGCTAGAATGGACGACGCTGTTGGCTAAAGATTCGTTTGCGCCTTTCAAGCCCGATCCATTGTCGGGCTTAACATCAATCAAATCTGAGAGACTCGGCAATGTCGATGGTAAATGAATATTGCTGCTCATATTTAACTTTACACAGGGAGAACCCACGGAGCTGCCTAGTAAGGTGACTTGTTTTGCAGCTTGGGGCGAGTGCTGATTTGAATGAGGCAGCGGGGAAGCTGATGTGACTGGTGGTACTTTTTTATTCTCTGGACTAGGGCCCACTGATGATGCCCTTGAAGTAGGTGCCCAGGATACGACGTCGTCTTCTTCCGTCGCAATGATGTCTAGGGCAAGTGGCGGGTTGTTTTGACATGCGGTATCTTCGGGACTGTTGTCGCCGATATTTGCAACATGTTGGCTCTCCTGGGAATTATTTCGTGGGCTTGACATTTCAACCCCTTTTGCAGAGCCATCGTCGAGGCCATGTTTATCTGTGCGACTTTGCCTAGCTTCTACTGCAGGGCCCAGAGTAGTATGAACTTGGTTGGCGGTGTTCTCTACATGCTCGACATTGAGGGGTACAGCGCTGTTAGATGCACCACATGGGAGGCTTATGTGTTCTGATTCAATATCCGCTACTGAGGCGACCCACGATGCTCCGGTGGAAAGCTTAACAAGCTGGTTTTTGGGTATCATGACATGTTTGAGGGGGATTCTCCGTAGCTTACCCCAAGGATTTTCTTGTGGCGAACTGAATGTTGGCCTATCCAGCAGTTGTGAGTTTGCCGCATCATTTCTCGTCGGCTTAGACGGTTCTTTTTTTGATAGTGCCGGCGTGTTTCGTATTGAATCAACAAGAGAAGCTTTAATATCATCCCCACGTTTGTTTGCACTATTAGAATCCACCCCGGGAATTTTACCAGGAGCTCCCTGCTTTGGGTGTATTATTGGCCTGCTGCCGGCACTATTATGCTCATTGACTGGCATACGTACAGCATCCCTCCCGTTGGCGGATAATCGAATAAACTTGCTATCGTTGCGATCTCCTACACTGTCTTCAACGGCCGCCGCCCGCTTATTATCTGACAGCGAAATAGAACGATGTGTCCCGGGTACCCCACCTTTTAAATTTGAAGAGGGAGGATTGGACTTTTTGTTTTTCCCTATTAATCCCAGTAGCTGATTCCCAGGTAAATTGACTGTTTTGACGGTCCTTGATAAAGGTGCTGGCTTCTTTGTGACTCTGCTGTGTTCATCATAAATATCCGAAGATAGCGGAGCTTGCGTTGCAAGTGGCCCATCTGGACTCCCTATTTCATCTCCCGAGGGGCTCTCGGCCTGGCGTGTGGGCTCATAACGGCTTCTGGCGGAACCCGCCTGCGGTGTAGTGGTGTTCTTCATTCGCGATATTAGATCGCTGACATCTTCAATTTCATTGATCGGGGCCGGATAACCAAGGTTGGATGAACCCTCGCCACCTTTCAAAACAAGGCTATTAATGCTTAGTGTCACTTGTGAGGCACCTTTTATTTCCGGATTGAAGTGCTGCAGGATCGGTTAATCAAGATAATCCACAACAAAGCCATGCAGAATAACACTGACCAAACAGCAGCCTCCAATCTCGAAAATGGCACCAACAATTCTACGTGGTAAGCGCCGGTCGTACTTTTTCTCAAATTGTTTTCTCGCAGCTTCGGATAAACTCGCGCGGATTTGATAGGAGATGTCCGAAACCGAAATGTTGGTAAAAGGTGCCTTCCGCTGACCATTAAACTGGGAATGTCAGTCAGAAACTGCAGGCTTCTCCATGAGCTTACACTGACATCAATGATTTGTATTATTCTTGTGCCAGATAAATGCACTCGCATATCGCCCTCATGGCTCCTGGTGCTACCCCGCAAAGAATCTTGCTCCGAATCACTGAGTCCAGACAAATTCGGTCGCAAAAGCTTAGCCTCTTCGATAACTGCTTGGTATATCCATTCTTGAAGTTTGTATTCCATTGCTTGGGGGGACATATGAGCTTGTAATACCTTGCAACACTTGTCGGGCTTGAGCTTTCATGGAATGACTGAAAGAAGCAGGAAAGCTGTTTGGAGGCACTCGCTCCTTGCAATGGTGAAGGAGAGTAGTCAAGCTTGTGATGTAGCTATTACTTGCCGTACCTCGATGTGATGCCTTTTTATTCACTATTTCCTCTCTGTTTGACTTTTGTTGAGAAGTGCTGTATGGAGCAAGGGGCGATTAACGCATACTTGATGCAGACGACGCGTTATTCTGGGGGAGACGCGTTGGCTTGATGGAGAAGACGCGAATATCACGTGACGATAATTAGGCTTGTGTTTGTGGGGTAAGTTGGAGTAACCAAGCAGTGGAGTCGCCCAGCGACGTAATTGCCTTGCCAGGTACTCTACTGCAGATAGCTTTGTGCTGCCTCCAAGCGCTGTGTTGCGGTTCAACAGCACGACTCGTACGAACCACTTAGGCCCTTAAGCAGCAGCCACTCTTGATCGTAAATTATTATGACAAATGGGTGCTTTCATGCATTTGAAGGGTTTCTATCGTACGCCGAGGAGTGCCCGATGAGCATATCCTGTTGACAATGTACTTTCTATCAAACAGTATGCGAAGTACAACCCCACACATGCAGTAACAACAGCTGGCGCTGATTAGATCCAGGGCGAGAGGACTCATAGCTTACATATCTCTACAAAAACTTGTACCAGAGTCGTTCCTTTTTCAACGAGCGGCGCCACCGTTAGCAGTGAATCAACCGCCGTCAGTATCGAATCAATGATCCAGCTTCACATCGGACACAAAGCACCGCCTACGACATGTCCTCACAAGGCTCTCCACATAATTCTTCCTCTTCGAGGATGGCGGCAAACCTTCCATCCGGACTTCGGTCTAGACGGGACTCTCTTGCGTCCCTAGGAGGATCGTCACAGGTGGACAAAGAACATCTGACCCAAGCTCTTGATGCTATCCACAATACTGCGTCTCACTCGGAAACGTTGACAACATTCAATGAATTTGCTTCTCCTCCTGCATCATCGTCAGGCGTTGAGTCAAAAGGTATCGCCGGCGAGCTGATGCAGAATGGGCTTAGCGGACTATACAGTAGGTTTCGGGGTGTCGTGGGCGGCGCAAAAGACAAAGGCCATCAACCTGTGGCCAAGAATAGCCTCGACAGTCGTGATAGACCGTCGGCCCAAGACCAGAGCTTTAGCACCAGTACCGCGAACTCTTCGACTCCTGCTATCGCCAAGGAGGAATTGAATGTGAACGACACTGCTGGTGAGGTCGTCTCAGATTCACCCCAAGGACAGCCGCCCACCTTACCAACCTCTACCACTCCATCAGGCAGCAGTTCGCAGTTATACTCGTCATCCAAAGCGTCCACTCATGTTACCCCAACAAATGCCAAGGCATTACTATCATCGAGACCAGGCATGACTTCTAAAAGCGAGTCAACCGCTTCTCCAGCTGCTCCACCTACAACGACACCTGTCAATATAGCGGCATCGGAAGATCGAGAAAGCGCAGCGGGTTTGTCTAAGGAGCACGGTGAGAGTGACCTGGCGAACCATAATTTATCTCGAAGAACAAACCCCGTCCCGCTACGTGGGCACCCCTTTGACGATTCGGATGGCTTTGATATCAAACATTCTGATACTCCCAATCCTGAAGTAGGCCATGGACCAGGAGGACTACATTCACCGCATAGTCTAATCACATCCTCGGGTGGGGTCCATGAAATACCGATAATTGAAGGGCAAGATGATACCTCAGCCACAAGCAGCCGTCGGTCTGGAAAGTCATCGATCCGTCCCTTAGATGCTCATGCTGCATTATCGGCAAACCATGCAAACCAGAAATTAAATCGTCTCACAGCGATTGACAGATTTACACAATCGCATTTACCAGGGTATCCACCGTCGAGGGCTTCTTCGACTGAACGCAGTGCTACGGAAACCAGTCCCATGAATGCTCCCGCTCCCACTCGTAATAGCGTTAACAGCGAGCTATTTTATGCTGATGAGAGCCAACGTGGTCGCCCTGCCGGCGCAAGCCGCACCCCGGGCTCTGCTCTTGAAGGCGAACCGGATGTCGTCAACACTAGGCTAGAGCAAATGAGAAAGCAAGTGTTGAGCAAGGAATTCTGGATGGCTGATGAGATATGCAAGGAATGCTTTCTATGCGGCGATCCATTTACTGCGTTCAGAAGGAAACATCATTGCCGAACCTGTGGTTGCATTTTTGATTCAAAATGTACTTCAATAATCTCTGGCGAGCGTTTTGGTGTCCAGGGAACATTGAGAGTGTGTAGAACATGCCTGGATATTATCAACAGACGCCATGATAGCAGTGGATCGGATGATGAATCTGGTGACGATACATTCCTTCCCACGTCCTTCTTCCAGTCAAACCAGACAAGGCTGAATAGCATGAAAGACGACCGTGCAAGCGAGGAAGGGGCCGATGGAAGTTTTACTGGTAGGAGCCTCAATGGAGACTCCGTTGGCTCCATAACAACGCCAATGATGGCTATCCCAGCAACACGACGCATAGGCGACTCTGAAAACAGGAGATCTGCAATTCTGGAAATAGATGCACCTCAGCTTGGCAGGCCAAGCTCATCTCGTTCCTTGAAAGCGCTCTCATTAAGTCGACCTTTATCTTCCGGCCAGAAGACGAACCAACCAAAGCATAATTTTCTAGGGCGTTTCAGGTCAACAGCCGAACGACCGCCATTCCACAGTAACTCAGCCGCGGATGAGATAAAGAAGCGGTCAAGACTTCCAGCATTGCATGACGACAATATCATTGATCCTGACTTAGCTCCTTATATGTCAGACGATGAATCGAGCGGAGATGAGCAAATGAGTATATTCACTGCATTGAATGGCAGTGCTAGTATTAGTACTAGCTATGAAAACGAAAAGTCTGCCTTTGGGTCGCTCCTGAATGCTGCAAAGAAGCACCGATCCCGTACAGGCGAAAAAAGCATCAGTGGCATGAGTTTTAATGGACGACCTGTTGAGGATAACAGTTGGGCTGGCTCCGTTAGCCATAACCGACCCAATCGACGACGAAATTTAAGTACTTCCAGCAATAATGTCCATATTTCTCGCGGATCCCCAAGGCAGAACAAGCCTGGGGCACTCACGTTCAACTACGGCGAGCTTAGCGAAGAAACTGTCGTTCCAAGAGACAATCCACTGGAAGCATCGCCTCACGGAGCTTCTAAGATGACCCGCAGTGCATCCATGAGGAATGCCAAGGCTCCAGCAGTGGAATTAAACAATGCAAGTCTTCACCACGTCAGGCGTCTCTTACGACAATTGCTTCAAGATGCGTCCGTGGAAAATGTAGCCTCATGGGAAAAGGCATTAATTCCAATTCTGCTGCAATGTACTGACGACGTCAATCCGGATGTACGCCGTGGGGATGATATTGATATCAGACATTATGTCAAGCTGAAGAAAATACCAGGGGGGAAGCCCGGAGATACTTCCTACGTCTCGGGAGTGGTTTTCACTAAAAATCTTGCGTTAAAGAGCATGGCACGGAGTATATCACAACCACGGATAGTGATTATCTCATTTCCGATTGAATACCAGCGGCACCAGCAGCATTTTATGAGCCTTGAACCTGTCATAGCTCAGGAGAAAGACTTCCTGAAGAATATGGTTAATCGAATTGCCTCTCTTCGGCCTCACGTGGTACTTATCCAGAGCCATATCTCTGGCCTAGCTCTTCAATATCTTGCAGAGGCTAACATTGCCGTTGCCTACAATGTCAAACAATCGGTTATTGAAGCCGTTTCGAGATTTGCTCAGACTGAGATCATATCATCCATAGATATGGTTGCACTTAAGCCTGTTCATGTTGGCAAGAGTGCAGGATTTGACGTCAAAACGTATGTACATAGTGATATTCCGGGCACCAGAAAGACTTGCATATATATATCGGGATGCCCCAAAGAGCTCGGCTGCACTATTGTTCTTCGGGGTGCAAGCATGGCCGTACTTTCTACAATGAAGCGAATTACAGAGTTTATGGTCTATGTAGTATACAACTTGAAGCTAGAGACTTGTCTCATGCGAGATGAGTTTGTTCTCATACCTTCAATCACAGACGACTACGGGACTCTTAGTCTGGGCAGCAAAAGCGTGCTCGAAAAAAACAACCCAACCACAAAAAAATCCGAAGCTGATCAAAAGCCTGCACAAGATACCAGCAACGAGACCAACAACGCCAAGCCGATGGAAAAGGCCACAGCAAGATACAACGAGACCCAGGTGCCTTCTGAAGAATCAGGAGACAATCAACCGAAAGCAAGTTTACCACAAACCACTATTAATACCACTGCAGAAACACCAACGCAAGGTAGCCATCCAGACGTGCGGCCAAAGCTCATATCGGCTCATGAGTCGCATGTTCATGACGCCCAAGTGTTGCCCGAAGACATTCCAATGCCGACTTTCTATAGTGACATGGTTGCGAAACACCAAACAAAAATCCTCTCAGCATCTCCCTTCGTGAAGTTTACTCAGCCCTACCTTCTTATGAATGCTCGGGAGCAGGAACGTCGCCTAGTCTATCTAAAACGCCTCCGTGACCAGGACACATTTGAGGATCAAACGGACGTGGAAAAGGCCAGCCCACAGCGATTTCAATTGATCCATCCTGAAATGGTCCATGAAACAGTTAGGGGAGCTCCCAGGCAGATAATGGAGGTCCTTCATGCAGTACATGATGCAGAGTATGATAAAGCTCTCCACAATTATCAAACACAAAAACGACAGTGGGAGAACTATATCCAGGGAAATCTTAATCTGTTCGATCCCTATAGTCATCAGAACATAGTTGTTCTTTACACTGTCGTTTGCACCGCTACGACAGTACCATGTGCGGGACCTGATTTAACTGCGATGGCTTTCTATAATGAACACGAGACTTCACACGATTTCTTCCCGGACTGCACATTAGGGCAGTACGTAGAAGACTTATGCCTTACAGTAGACGCAGTTTGTGCTTCCAATGGTTGCGAACGCAAGATGTCAGAGCACCACAGGACTTATGTGCATGGCGAAGCCAGAATTACTGTCTTCGTTGAAACATCACCATGTAAACTCAATGGGTTGCAAGATTCGATATTGATGTGGAGCTACTGCAAAATCTGCAAAAAGGAGACCCAGGTGATGCCAATGTCAGAGAGCACCTGGAAGTATTCATTTGGTAAATACCTGGAATTATCTTTCTGGAGCACCGAGCTAAGGCTTCGTGCTGGGTTTTGTCCTCATGACCTCCATCGAAACCATTTGCGCTATTTCGGTTTCAGGAATGCGACCATGCGAATTCACTACGATCCGATCGATCTATTGGAGATCGTCGTCCCACGAACCAGGATTACGTGGAAAGTTGACAACGACTTAAGGTTAAAGAATGACTTGTTCACAAAAACCGAGGACAGGTGGAATCGCTTCATGGCATCTGTCAAATCACGCATTAAAGGGATCAATATCGACAGCGTTGTTAGCGACAAAGTTGAGGCTTGTATCGCTGAGGTTGAAGCCCTTTCTAAAAGGGCCCAAGACGAGCATGCATCATTATTAAACAAACTTCAGGAGAAGTATATGGAGTCCAAATATTACGAGATTATCCCCATGAACCGGGCTATCCGTGCTATGCAAGAAAGAGTTGCGGAGTGGGATACTGCATTTACAAATTTTGATCGAAACTTCTTCCCATCCGAGAAGGATATTAGGCGTCTCGCCGCCCTTCAGCTCAAGAACTTGTTTTTGGACCGCGATGCGTCCACAACTCATTTGGTATCTAACGAAGCACCCGATCAATCACAGGATATTGACGAGGGACAACCAAACGAGGGACAGCCTAGCAAGGTCGGCAACTCGGTTCACGACAATGATGATTTACAGCCCATTGAATTTCAAGGAACGCTCGCCCCCCTTGTCGAGGAGATAGCTTCTACAGATGATGCAGCCCTCGAAGTCCCTCGCCCACAAAGCACGGAAGTACTGAATGCGGATAAAAGTCAGGATGCTATACATCACCTTGATCTTGCAATTCCGTGGGTCGCGACAAACGACGATGCCCAGGCAGTCAGGCCTTCTGCCAACCAAGTTGACTCGCCCTTGCTAAGTTCTGAAAGCAAAACCGCTACTAACCCTGACAACGTATTGGCCTCTCAGCTTGAGCCACGTATTTCAGGGGCAGATATTCCAAAAAATCTCCAACAGATGCGGAAAGAAAGTCAAGCAGACTTGCGTGAAGGTCCAACTACCAACCCGGAGCCGTCTGGAATCCCAAGGCCAAGCGATCGAAACGCCGGTCGACGCAGCGGACTTGCTGTATCGCCCCCAATACTCCGCACCCAGTCACAGCCAGCAGTAACACTGCGTCGCACGCAACCCGCGACGTTGAGGGCATTCAACATTGCAGCCAAAGAAAAGATCAACGCCGTCAACATTCCTCCCGACTCGACATTCCCCGGCGAACAAACAAAAGACAAACGGCTCTCTGATAGACTAGGCCTGGGGTCCCTTAAAAGTAGCAGAAAGCCCGGGCATTCTTTGATTCCGCGGTCTATTCAAAGCAAGGGAAAAGAAACAAAGGTATCTACATTAGCTAAACATTTTGAGCAGCTCAGCCGAGAATTTGAAAAGGAGCGCTTGCGTGACAAAAAGCAACGCGCGGCGAAGGTAACGCAATCCAGAGCGTTTCCCAAGGCATCATCGAAACCTATCGTCGAAGTCTACAAGGATGTCAACGAAGCAGTTGAAGAGCGCGGCCCTTCCGAAGAGGGTTTGCAACCTATAAATCAATCTTCATCCAATATTGGGACGTCGGGCCCAATAGATGGAATTTCGAATGCCAACACCAAATCGAAACTAGATGCCCATGGTAGCCCGGTCCACGTAGATGCTGCCGTCACGGGCGAAGACACGGCAACAGAAATAGAGACGGATGACAACCTGCAAAACCTAAGCCAGACAGCTTCAGACGACGAGGCCGCTGCGAGCGACACAGAACATTCATTTTTAGAAGATATGCCCAGTATTAAAGATATTACGGAATCTTTAGGAGTTTCCGAAACAATATCAGAAGTGGACTTACCAAAGCACGAAAAAACAAGCCTCATGAAGATGCTCACCAACTTCTGGGCAGAACGATCGGCGAGTGGCTGGACGCAACTGGAATACCCGTTGCATGCCACAGACCATGTTTTTGTGGACTCGGATGTTATTGTGAGGGAAGATGAGCCTAGTTCTCTTATTGCCTTTTCGTTAAGCTCACAGGACTACATTGAGAAATTGCATGCCATCCGGCAGCAAGGCCAGACAAATATGCCGGAGAATACATCTGGGCAGGAGAATTATAATTCAACAGAGGCTGACGTCGAGACATCGCTGCTCAGGGCAACAGGGACACATTTAAAGTACCAATTCGCCGAAGGGTCGGCTAAGATGCTGTGCAAGATTTTCTATGCTGAACAATTCGATGCTGTCCGCCGTAAATGCGGTGCGTCTGATAGGATAGTCGAGTCACTATCACGATGCTTGAAGTGGGATTCAAAGGGTGGCAAGACTAAGTCGGTCTTTTTGAAAACACTTGACGAGAGACTCGTTTTGAAATCATTGTCTCCTGTTGAGACCCAGGCATTCTTGAGGTTTGCTCCTGCATACTTCAATATCATGGCAGAGGCACTATTCCATGAGCTGCCCAGTGTGATTGCCAAGATGCTGGGGTTCTATCAGATTATCATCAAGAATCCCGTCACTGGGACTGAGATAAAATGGGATGTGCTGGTCATGGAAAATCTATTTTACGATCGCGCCCCTACTCGGATATTCGACCTAAAGGGCTCTATGCGCAATCGCAAGATCCAGTCTACGGGTGAGCAGAATGAGGTTCTTCTCGACGAAAATATGGTGGAGTTTATTTACGAGTCACCTCTTTTCGCCCGTGAGCACTCCAAGAAGTTACTGAAAGCATCCGTGTGGAACGATACGCTGTTCTTAGCTAGGCAGGATGTAATGGATTATTCCTTGATGGTGGCTGTTGACGAGGCGAGGAAAGAGCTCGTGGTAGGAATAATTGATTGCATCAGAACTTACACGTGGGACAAGAAGCTAGAGTCATGGATCAAGGACCGTGGTTTTGCTGGTGGAGGAAGAAACAGGCCAACTGTAACAAGTCCGAAGGAGTACAAGAGCCGTTTCCGAGAGGCAATGGACAGATACGTCCTACAGGCGCCGAAGTAAGCTAATTTAACGTTCTCTCTAGTGGAATTATGTTGGCTAACAGGATTATTAGTTGCTGGCATCACTTCGGTGGTTATGACACGAGAGCACCGAAGTAGAAGGAAGCGCCCCCAGAATGACTTGTTATGGTATCGAGTTGCGCAGAAGCTGAACTAGGTCACTTGGATTTCCAATTCGTAGAAACTCCTGGGTTATAGTTCGAGTTGCATGGGAAGTGGGGCACGGCTGCTAGAAAGGCTCACCCGGACTCAGGAGGCAAGCTCTTAAGGATAAAGTGAACGATGTATAAGGGACGAATTGAATTGGTGCATGCAGCTCTGCTAGTAGACGCCTGGAGCAGCTCATACGGCCGATGGTTAAATACCCCAATCTCTAGATTAATTTGAATTGTAATAGTTTAATTCCGGGTTATACCATAGACTATATCTGTCAGATTTGCTCTGTTGTGCTGTTTCCCCCCTAAGTTGTCATGTCGTGAAGGCTTCGATAATGATGCTTATCTTCGAGGAAATTACGATACGATATATAGATTATCTTCTGCTGACTGTATGAAGCCTCCAAACAATACGGCTGAGCAGGGAACGGTCTTCATTGCACTGTAAATCTTGCATCTCACACACTTCAACTTTGCCCCATTCCCCTTTGCTGAAGTTGAACGGGCCTCGTGGATCTTGAAATACAGACATCCTCTTATCTGGCTACGTTCTTCGCCGTAACTTTGGCTAACTCTATCTGGCAGCTATAAACTACATCTGCAATCTCTCATTGCCCGCCTCCAAAAACTTATCGACCATCTTTGATAAAACGCAGAGTTGTATGCACCGTTCCGAACGCCATATCTGCCACTAGCACTTTCCAACCCGCACCTTATGTATACAGCAAAAAGCGTGTCTTAAAAAACAGTTGGGAGTGATTAGGAATACTAACTTCGTACCCTCGATGATTATCATGTGGCCCAAAGAACTTGGGTTAATGAACGCCAGCGCGAATTCGACACGTGCCTCCTCTTTGATTTCTCAACAGACATGTTACCCTCCCATAAACTGATGATGGTAATCCCAGAAAGGGTTTGCAGGGCCATGAAAACCCCGAGGCAACCCCCAGCGCAGAAGAACCCTGCGGGGTCGATGTGACTAAAGCCAGCTGTGCTGGACCCACAATCTCCTCTCAGTAAATCGAGATTGGAGTGTAATTAACTGATGGGCGAATCAGTTTAACATGGTGGAGTAGCACCAGTTGTAATGGAGATGAGGTTCATGGGCGAACGCCATGAGGGTCTCGAAAACGAGCCCACAAATAAGCCTTCTATGATCCCAACTATACACTCTGAGGGTTGAAGTTTGCAGGCTATTTCCAATTAGCTATGATGTTTCCAGTGAAATTTAAAAGGACATCGGGCCACAGTGTTACTGGGCCGTGGATACATAACTTACAGGACTGTTAAACGTGCTATTGCGCTTATTTCTTCCCTTCTTAATGTGGCTTTTCAGCGCACTAGAGTCGAGAGGTTTAAGAAGCTCAAAGCTACAAAGTAGTTCGCTGGAGACGCTCATGACCGCACCCCAGTTATCGAACTCGCCGCAATACTATGGATACAGATTAGCAACTGGTACGGATTTTATCGCATTCGGAAGACTTACGTTTGGCGCACTGAAAACAGTAACTAATACGCGGTCGTTGAAGAACTCATATCCATCCTCAACGACCATGTGTGCGCGACAAACCAAGTCAAAGTTATGCCGTTCCAAGAACTGTGTGATGACATTTTTCCCGAAGCAATAGCTGACACCTCGCTCATTGGCTTCCCAATCGGCCTCCATGTCAGCAGGGTCAGACCAAAGCAAATCGTTGAGTAACCCATAATCAGGTACATCTGTTGGCCTCGCAATATTTCGAATGTCGTCCATGTGGCTCAGAGATGGAGAGAGGCCTCCGTGGACACAGAATATCTTCTCTGCAACAATAGCTGCGATTGGCAGAGTGTTGAAGGTGTCAACAAATGTTTTCCAAATCTTTATATTGCACCGGCGCTTGCATTCGTCATAGAATCCATACACTCGAGTGACATTGGCGCACTCGTGGTTGCCCCTGAGCAGAAAAAAGTTCTCGGGATATCTCAACTTGTAACAGAGCAATAACAAAATGGTTTCCAACGACTGCTTTCCACGATCAACGTAGTCGCCGAGGAACAAGAAATTGGAGCTTGGTGGCGACCCGCTCATTTCAAAGAGGCGGATCAGGTCAGGATACTGTCCGTGTATATCTCCTACAATTTTGACAGGAGCATCGAGCTCAAGAAGTGCTGGTTGGGATAGAAAGACCTCGCGGGCAGCCACACAAATAGCAGTTATTTCTGCATTTTTGAGGCAGACTCCTTTCGTGACCTTTCCTGCATACGCAGCATCTATCAATCGTGTTATGCAATCGTCAATATCAATTGACTTGGGATCCATCCCCATGCCTTGGTTCGAAGTCTCTTCGGCAGCGGCAATCAAATCGTCAATATTGGTAGGGTTTATTGAGCTTTCTTTCTTGACCAAGATGGATTTGCCAGCTAGTTGCCCATGTGGATGGGTATTTAGAGTCCCTGACGCCGGCTGGTCGGAAACAACATCGACTTCGCCGCTTTGCTGCGCAGCTGCTACTCCTTCGTGAGTTCCAGCTGCCATGGACGCAGATTGTATTGGTGATGGGGGAGGTTGCATGGCATCTGTCGCATAGTTTCCCGTGTCAATGGACGAGAGTGGCGAGCGGTCCTCGGAGCGGCTCGTTCGGGAGCGCCCACTTCTCCCAGACATAACAGATCCGGAATCATTGTCATTATCTCCATTTGCGAGGCCGGAGTATGATTCGCGGGGGCTGTCGGTCTTCGAACTGCCTGGTATTTTTGATCTACGGTAATTAGTACCAAGTCGTTTCTGTGATTGCAGGTGGGACCTACCTTAATGTCTTGAATGATCGCGTACTTCCCACAGTATCAGACTTTGAGAATGATGGCTGAGAACTAATCTGAGGTCCTTTGTCTAGTGACGTCGAGGAGGAAGTCTTTCGAGGTGCGGAAGTTCCGGGACCTGACTTCGACGGTTGGTTGCCCATGTCGCAAGAGCTTTACCCCAGGGACTCAGCGTAGCTACTGCGGGCGCTTCTGAAAGCCCTTGGCTTGAAGGTGGGTTCCAGGTTGGGCAATAGGTCCTTGGAGGCAAGGCCTGTTGAGTTATTAGCCTCATCCACAGCACGGCCATGAAAGATGAGCAGCCCAGTACTTACTACAATAGCGAGAATAAATACAAACGGTGAAAATAGTCCCAGGGTTCAACAGGTCGGGCCAAGCCAAGCAGTGTCGGTTTTCGGATGGGCGGCGATGGTTGCAGAGCAATGTATGTAGTTGAGGGATATGGCGCCAGGCAATGGGTCACTCGGTTGCGCAAGAATCTAGAACGTTTCGAAATCAGCACAAATGGTGTCGGCATTTTTGGCTCCAGGCTGAACCATGAAAGGACAATACGATGGGAGACGGGGCATAACTGACTGGAGATAGCTTCTCCCGAATGCTGGTGGTTGGATGACTGCGACCACAGACGTACGCAGTATATGCAGGGCCAAAGTTCGTCGTTTGTGTCTCACAAGGTGATATGGTTGCCGGTGTTGTGGGAAATAGTTTCTGGAGTGATTGATCGCAGATAGTTGTCGCCACAGTAGAGTGGTTGCGTTTTGCCTGTAGTCTCCAATTCAGTGATGTTTGTTGATGATCATCGTCAAGGCGGGCCAAAGGTCAGGATGACATAAGCGAATAAGGTTTAATTCTCGGGCCTAGATCCGCTGACCTTTCCACCATACAACCTGTACTGTACTGTACAGTACTATGGTATACGCTCTACTGACCAACGGCATATCAATGGACTACTGCACCTACTGGACTTGCATATGAACAGTTTGCCAAACAAATCCAAGCAATGTCACCAGAAAATCTGGTCAGTTATTACAACGATACATATTTCAAAAGTTCTGACCAAGGCAATGTCACAAGTTGTATGGGGACGTTGGAAGAGATGGCCACAAAATGCTCGAGACAATTTCTATTCTGAAGCTGTCTATGGAAATACTCTATATACAAAGGTATCATCTACTCCAGCTTCCTCTAGCATGGAGATATTTCGTCATATCATCATTGCTCCAAATCCCAATCTACCAGTCTACCACCAGCAGAATTCCCAAACGCCGCGCAATGCCGCCTTAGCAAACAAGCTGTGAATAACACGGAAAGAAGAAACATGCATGTTTAGACAGCATGGTGCGAGTATGGCTCGTACGCTTGTGCGCGATCAGCCTTGACATTATGCATTGGAATGGCATGCTGTTGCTGGTTGTAGACGCCCGACTGCTGTCCCATGTATGGCGAGTTCTGGTATGGATCATTAACAGGCTGATAGCCTCGTGTACCGAGGAGCTTCTCGGAGTCTCCTGCACGGCTGTGGCGCTTGTCGTTTCTCGCATTGGCACAGCAACAGGCCGAGAACAGCCAGAAGAGGCCGGAGGCAACAGAAGCAGCCGCACCGATCCAGATGACGGCGAGCCATGCAGTATTGACCGAACTGCCGACACCGTAGTGCTTCACACTTGCGCTGAGGGCCCCAACGACTACACTGGACGTCACAGTTGCCAACGTCGCAAAGCCGATGATGGTAAAGCATGAGAGACCACTGATTAACCAGGTGACGCAAGAGCCAATCCTTGAGAAGAAGCCAGCGATCCCAACCAATATTGTGAGGGCAGTCGTAATGCAAGCGATGATGTACACAACCTCCGTCCACTTTACCAAGGTTGCAAAGGTTTTTAATCCTGTCTTAACTGCGTCTGGAATAGTAACGGAAACGTTGGCATCTTCGGTGAGCTTCTCAAGCTTGCTTGTGTCGGTAAAGTTGGAGGCGTAGTCGAATGTCGGCTTGCTCTTGGTGGTAACATCGCCGACGAGCTCGGCATAGTTCCATAGGAAGAAGTTGTATTTATCGCCGAGGCCCAGTGTCGCCGCTGTCAAGGAGATGTCACCGACAGCGTCGACATCGCTTGTATCAACGCCGGGTATCTTGTCGGCAATATCCTTTGCCTTTTGTTTGAAATCCAAGTTTTGGAATTGCTCCGTACTTATTTTCAGATCCTTCGGCGCGACTTCAAAAAGGTGCAGGTTTGAGCTTGTGACACCAGCGAGGCCAACAATGAGAAGGCAGATGAGAGAGATTGTCGTTAGAATAAATGGCAACGCCACACAGCAGAATCTCCCGATGCCCATCGTGGGATATATATGTCCGTTCAACTGAACGGGGTACTGTAAGTGATGGGAAGGTAGATAGATAGAGACCGATAAAAGGTTGATGCGTGTACGCAAACACACTTCAACGGAAGGATAGGGTTGAGTGACTCGGTGAATGCAGTCGCAGAACGTAGGTGATGGTGAGGTGAGAGTAAAATTCAATGCTGACTATGGGAGACAACCACCTTGTTATGTATTATATTGTGAAGCGCACAGTAAGATTGCGAGTACCATTGCCATGACGGTGGAGTGGCTGACGCGTGGAGAACTCAGCCCCCGAAAACCGCGCCCCGGTCCCCAAGACAACACTGGGGACAACAACTGGGGCTTCTCTTTAGCCCCACAAGGTGTCATCCTTCGTTGGGTCACGCATGTATGTACCTTTCCATACTATAGTAGTTTGGAATGTCGCATGGTACGAGTACTATGCTTAACATTCTACTGTAAGTAGATGCAATGAAAGTATTGGAGGATTGAAGCTATTCTCACCAGAAGGAATAACAATGTGGACATAGCACACATATTTACCGTTTACCGTTTACCGTTTGAACGCACTGATTAACTGCCTGCACTCTCTACATACCAGCCACCACGATAATCACTTGCAAATACCTCATTCTCAAGCCCAGAGATACTCTAGATACATCAAATACTCTACAGTAAGACCGGCTGGCCGGCTGACAGATATCATCCGTGTTGCACTTCACCTTCTCAAGCAGTGGCAGAGCAAAATGTGGTATTACAGACGTACTGTACAGAATAGGCTAGATGGAGCGCTGTACCACATTTGCAATACTGTAGTGTGTGTGTGTTCGTTCCCTTCCTTCACTGCCCCAGCAAGCCGCAGTGGGGGGGAGCATCCGGTCTAAATATAGACAACCCTTACAGCCCTACCGCCACTTGGGTTTCTCCAACAACATTCCCTCTCCACCTTCGAAGAACGATCTGCCGTGCTCGTTCTGTGGCACATAAGCAGTAGTTGACGTGGCCATGAGGCTGAATCCTTTCAAAATACCCCTCCCATTCAATGTTTCGTCGCTTTGGGAAGCTGTTGGCGTATCTCTCTGACCTATTATAGTATTTGTCGTGGGGACAACCGTCGTTTGAATCGTGACTTCTCAATTGGGTAGCGCATGTCAACAAGCCTTATCGGCGCCCGTGTCTGCTCCTCAAGGAAGGCCGTGACCGCTTGAATCCTTGTCCAGATGCTTTTTCGATATAGTCATCATCATCATCATCATCGTCAATCGCTCGTTTCCTCATATGCTTTGCATACCAATCCGGATCGTCGCCGAAAACATCATCCTGCCCATCATCCTCGTTGACCCCAGACCCCAACCCAGCCTCGGTATTTTCGGTGGTGTTCTCCAGAGGTTCCGTTCTCACTTGCTTTGATGCCGTCTTCCTAGCATTGGGAGATATAACACCCTCCGTTAACTTCTCTTTGCTTTTGAAACTCTTGCCATAGTCAAAAAATAGCTCCTCTCCTGCATTCAGGTTTTTAGTGGCGAAAAACGCGATGCGGTGCTCCGAATTGACTAGAAGGACCTTAGCCCGGCAATTTTTGCGTACTTCAGAGTGATTGATAAAACTATAATAATTGTTAGCAGGTCCGATGGATGCTTGTGAAAACTGTATACAAAACGCACCGAGTAGCGTTGCCAAACCACATTGCGTCTATAACCACATCCATGTTCAAATCAAAATTGTATGACATCCCCATCTTTTTCACCAGGTCATCTCTCCGATCGACCTCGGTGTGGTCAATAATCTCTCCGACATACTCGGCGATGAAATCGCCTTCTTGAACAGACTCGCTATGCATTTGTTAGAGCAATCCATATATCACCAGGAAAAACAAACGTACGCTAGGTATAACCCATTCCCGGTACCCTCGATAGCACTCTCTCCCACCAATACCTTTTTTGCCTGACCTCGCTGAATGTTGCAATTGTGGCAATTGGTGCCTGGGATCGGGCCTTTAGACTGAACTGATTCGGCGACTTTACATTTGTGGCAGAGATCGGGGTCGCATTCTCGGTTGAGCTGAAGACAGGTGCACTTTTGGAGAAGAAGGCATTGTCCCGTACAGGCACATCCAGGGTATCGTGCATGGCAACTCTGTGGGCATGTGCAGAATTTATCACAACAAATTCCGTTGCTTACGCAGGTGCATTCCTCCCCAGCAGCGAGGCAATTTTGCCCTGGGTGGTAGCAAGGCCTGGGCTGATGACGCTTGTCGTGCCTATGTTCTCTGTAGACATTAGGTGCTGAGTAGTATGAAGAGTATTATGAAGCTTACCCTTGCAAATCACGCCAATCTAATTTCTTTGATCTTCTGTCATCGACTGCTACCGTCTCATGAAGTTCAACGCGCCTTAGCTTCTTGAGGTGATTATAAACTTCTGAACATTGCTTGCTAAGCATCGGTGCGATTAAGCACGGCGCCCTTTTTCTGTTGCCTATTCGCATAGATACAGCGTATAGTTGAATCGCTGCCTTGCTTTCTTCTGTCCACGCTCCTTCGCTACTCAGCTCCGCATTGGATGAGTTTAGGTAGCATGCCTCAGAGCAATAGTTTCGTTGACTTTGTTCGCCACTTTCTTCCTCGCTTTCACTTCTGTCTCCGACAGAGTTCTCTTCCCTATAATAAGTCTTCAGGCGTGTGTGTGGCATGTTGTAGCGCTGATATCCATCACTGGCACCTGTACTCGTAGTGTCATCTGTCGTGTCGCTTGCGTCTGTATCACTTTCACCTCCATAGTCATCGAATTTTCCATGGATGTGACACTGAGTTACACGAACAACTTAGTAGACGCCATAAAAATGAGGATTACAATACTTACTTGATGGGCAGAGCAAATTAAGCAGCTTTCTCGAGCATATCTTTCCAGCGTCTTTCCCACAGGATCTGGATAATCTATGGGGCCTTCTTGTGGTTTGGCAGCGGGTGTTTCAAGGTCAAAAATTAACTTTGGTGGTATTCCAAATGCCTGCTCAATACGGTCGAGAGGTTCATAAATGCGCACTTCCTCAAGATTATTTCTGCAATCCTGGTATGCCGTCCTTATTTGCGGTAAATACTCCCCAATATGCTCGAGTTTTTCGCTTGTTCGAGCTTGCTTGGCAAGTTTGGCACACGAGAGCATAGATTTTTGAATTGCTGCTTCCAATTCTTCTTTTGGCGTAGAATCATCTTTTTCGATATTCGGTTTAGGCGGCAGCTACATTAGTATTTAGTAAATCGCCCTAGCCTCTCGTAGGAATAACTAACCTGCATCCTGTTCGTCAGGATACTCCTATTAATCTCTACATAATGATTGTACTTCGGCACCGCCATCGGCATATGTGGTAAAGATTTCGTCGAGTGTCTGGACGGGTGTGTCCTTTTTGCGCTCTGTTTTGTCGAGTCAGAATAATATGGATCCCGTATATGGTTTGATCACGTACATGGTAGACAGGAGCAATGGATGGAGAAGCAGCCTCGCAATGGTGGAGAGGTCCTAGGCTCTGCATTGAGAGCATATGATTCGGAACAACGAATCTAAGTTTATCCGCGACACCGGTATCTTGCAAGATGTGGGTGATCATGGATGTGTGATCTTCGTCGATTGCTCGGGATATCTCTGATAGCTCTCTGTCCAGCACTTTGAGGTATAGACAATCGCCTGCAGGATTCCCGCGGCCTGCTCCCAAATCAGCAGAAGTACCTCAAAGGCATTACCAGGAGTAAAGATATGAACAGTAAACACAACATAGACCCCTTTCATCGTCCCTCATCCGGATCAAACTCACCTGGCAAAAGATCCTGATAGGACATGACGGGACCTGGAGACGGCATTGGGCAAACGCCAGAGCTTTTGGTATTTACCAATGGTGCACTCGCGGATTCCAGTACAGTAGGAATGCTGCGTGGAATGTGTGTTTGCTTCGCTAAATTGTGTGTCAGAAAGTTGTACTGTATTGGACCAAGGTGAAGGTGTATTGGGCATATAGCTGGCTTACCCCCGGAATCTGACAACTTGATGACAACTTCATCATCATCTGAGATTTCGATAACTTCGTGAGCTGTGGGGGAGTCTGGGATTTCTATGACTTCAGGTTGAGTTGTGGTAGATGCCATATTGGCATCTGTGACACGAACCAAATTACTGTATGATCGGTTTCTGACAGGTCCCTGACAGTTTGTTTGGTCTTAAAAGGCCAACCAACCAATGATAATGAGATCTAGTGTGCTGAATTTGAATTACAGCATCTTCTTTTTAGCATAGTGAACGATCCGACAAATCCAATAGAAGTTTATAGTTTTATAGTTTATAAATTCCGAATGTGAGGAGGTACTGTTGTTCGAGAGTTGTTGGTGGTGTTTATTGCAGCTTAACCATAGCTCGCCAGCTACCAGCCGTACCAGCCAGCCAAGCTGCTCTGGACTGCCAAGAGATTAGCGGAGCATGCATGTACCTTGTTGGCTTCTACGGAGAGCGATAAGTTCACAACACAACAACAACATCGTCCTTGTATCCGCTGTTTCAGGGCCTCACTCTGACATCAACAAACCTTTGAAAATCAAATCAAACCCAGATCAGATCAAAATTAAATCAGAAACTTACAAGTTCAAATTCTCTACCAAAACTAATTCTGTCAGCATGGCCGACCAAACATCATCAACTGTTGACGAGACCCCGATTTCTCCAGTTCGAGAAGCGCGCGGCCGACAGAACTCCCTCGAAAAGCACCTCCAACATAGGCCTGAGCCACAAGAGCTCAAGGACCGACACATTCTTCTCGATACAAACGCTGCTCCGTGAGCACATCACACCCGTTATCTCTTTTGAGGCGTGTATGGGGAGAGCTGATTATTGGGATCATTCAGGGCGCTTCAGTCCGCAGCGATTGACCTCGAGCGGAAGCTAGCAGCACAAAACTTGAAGAAAGACCTCGAAAAGAGAAGTCAACGGGAGACTTTGGTCGAGCGTAAGATATATGCTAAGCTCGGTATACAATCAGTGACCAGGCCCCTAACTCTCCTCAGGAAACATCCTCCCTGAATCGAACGCCGCCCCTGCTCTTGTTGCTCATCAGAGAGAGCTTGCAAAGCACATGCGTAAAGACAGTTTGCAAGATAAACTATCACATCGACCAACCGCTGAAGAACTTATTAAGGGAGGCGTGCTCCATGAAGATCCTACCTCTGTGGATGACCTGTACGAGGAGAGAATCGAGGATGAATATGCCAAACGCGAGGGCGGTGCTTAATTGCTGGGCATACCTGGGACAAAGGTCCCGGATACACAGCCAAGGATGTGATGAAACAGAAGGATAGCTTAGTCTGCCAAACGAAATTCATTTATATTCTCGACCTCTATATCGCTATATAATGTGTCCCATGCCATTAGGCCATATTAGAAATTCATGAAATGTCTCTGTACGAGACCAGCACTCCAGGTTCGTCCCCAGTTATCCCCGTCACCCCAGTCATTAGCTTCGTAAATGAGGGGTATCCCAGGTGACGTACTACGTACTCTCATCTGTCCCTGTCAATGGCCTAGCACGTGACTTCGCGTAAGGTGGCGTTCCTGTCGCGTCCAGGTTGGATCAATCGACGATGTTTGGCATAATTTTCGTACTACCACAATTTCGACGAAAATTCCTCTGTCATTGTAGTGATGTTATCGTATTGGCAGCTTAAATGACTACTGTAGTCCTCTCGCCATTAGCACGGGCCTGTCGGCGTGACCGAAGCTGAGATTTGCAATGACAGCAAACTTGGATGCTTTGGAGCAAGATGACCAAGACACAAATCTACACGATACCTTGAAATACTCTCTTTTGGGCCCTTCTTTGACCAAATCAGGACAAGATTCCGTGGACCAGAAAAAGGTATGGTGACTGGTTACTCCAAGAAGACCCTTGACTAAAGGCTTTTCAGGTTTCGGATATTATTTATGATGCCAGCAAAGGATCTAAATTCTTCGCCCATGAAGAGAACAGGGATAAACTTCTCACCGTTAAAATCGAAAAGATATTAGAGAAGAAGTCTCGTCTAGAAAAACTAAACCTCACGAGGGATCAGAGGAAAGCTGACGAATATGTTGCCGAGCTTGAACTCTCGCGAGACCTCTCGCAGACTATAGTTCATGTAGACTGCGATGCATTCTATGCAGCAGTCGAAGAACTAGACCGCCCAGAATTGAAACTGGTCCCTTTTGCGGTAGGTAAAGGGGTACTCACAACCTGTAATTACCATGCTCGAAAGTTTGGATGCAGGAGTGGGATGGCGGGATTCGTGGCCAGAAAGCTTTGTCCCCAATTGATACAACTACCTCTGAATTTCGAGAAATATACTTCAAAAGCTCGGGAAGTTCGTGGGATCATTGCTCAATACGACCCAAGATTTGAAAGCGCCAGCATCGACGAGGCGTACCTGAACATCACCAGATACTGTGAATCTAACAATATTGGTCCGGAAGAGGCTGTGGAGCAGCTTCGTCGAGAAGTCCACGAGAAAACCAAAATCACTATATCGGCGGGGATAGCTGCAAATACGAAGCTTGCAAAGATATGTTCAAACATGAATAAACCGAATGGCCAATACAGGCTCCAGAATGACCGGGGGGCAATTATGGCGTTTATGGAGACCTTGCCAACAAGGAAGGTGAATGGCATCGGACGAGTCTTTGAGCGTGAACTAGACGCTGTGGGAGTCAAGACTTGTGGCGACATCTATCAGTACCGACAGTACCTCTCCAAGCTATTCGGCGAGAAAGCGTTCAACTTTCTTATACATTGTTACCTCGGACTTGGGAGAACAAATACACAACCGGCGGAAGAATATGAGCGCAAAAGTATTGGTACAGAGAGTACTTTTGGGGACCTCAGCGGTCACAATGCACTCTGCGACAAGTTAGAAAAGACAGCACAAGATCTCGAAAAGGATATGGTGAAGGCACAATTCAAAGGAAGAACACTGGTTCTTAAGGTCAAGCTCCATACGTACGAGGTATTGACACGACAGATAATACCGCCAAAAGCTGTTTACCTTGCCTCTGACCTCTATAAGTATTCTCTTCCGATGTTATCAAAATTGGAACAAGAATTCAAAGGCCTCACCCTGCGACTTATGGGGCTCAGGTGTACACATCTGGTCACTATGAAAAAGCCGGACCCTATGGCATTTTTTGGGCATCCCAAAATGCGCAGCAGTCCTGCCTCAAGTGGGCCTGCTTCCGGGTCAAATGAGTCAAAGGGGGAACCGTCGGAAGCAGAAGGCGGTTCGTCTCTGGGAGCATGGCCAAGTGAAGACTTCGAAGAAGCTGCAAAAGATGAATACCAAGAGGAGCTTGAGGAGCTGGAGATCCTTAGCCAACTGGAAGATCTCGGAAACCAGCAACCTAGTGAAGGCCCACTAGACAGCGAAATAAAGCCTGAGTCAGAGAATAGGTGGTGGGACTGCCCAATATGCCTACGCCCACAGATGGGGGATTGCAACGAGCATATCGACATGTGCTTATCTCGGCCGACCATCTTGGGTCTGGTGAAGGAGGCCGCTCGGGAAGCGTCGTCTGCCTCATCCTCCGCAGAGAAGGGGAAAGGATTCTCAAAGCGAGCTCGTCAGGATAGTGGGAAGAGTCGTACTGGATCAAAAGATGACCCTAAACAGACGAGGCTATCCTTTAATTGAAGCAATTGAGCTATATGAATACCTTTCGACTTACAAGGACACAGATTCTCACACATGCACATGCCTCGGTGAACGTATTTTGGGGGAGTGGAGGAGGTTTAGACAGACGAGAAATTAATCGGCTGGACCACGCACGTGTTATGTAATGATATGTAATTGTAGGCTTTTTAGATATAGTTGGTATGATCGTCCCTATGTGTCCTCGAACCCGCCTCCCAGTATATCTTTCTATAGCTCGTTGTGCTCCTGTCCATCACCATCGGTATCCTCGAGGGTGACCTTCACCGCCTCAGCGGCCTCCTCAACCTTGGCCTTGATCTTCTCCTTAATTCCTTCGGTCTCCTCACTGGCGGCCTCCTTCAGGACAACGCTGGCTGGAGCCTCGACTCCCTTGATGCCCATTAACTCGGTCTCGAAGACTAGTGTTTGTTAGTGGCGGTCAAGGCGACTGTAGGGGCGAATACATACTCAAGGTGCTGCCAGCTGGGATTGGTCCCATGTTCCTGTCTCCGTAGCCAAGGTTGGGAGGGATAGTAAGAGTCCTCTTCTCGCCAATGCACATATCGAGGAGACCTTCGTCCCATCTGCCAAGGGTGTTAGACGCTGCATTTGCGACACGGTAAAAGGACAGCAATGGATACGCACCCCTTGATAACCTGGCCGGTGCCAACAGCGAATGACAATGGCGAGCCACGATTGTAGCTTGCATCGAATTCGGTGCCATCGCTCTGGAGCGAGCCCCTGTAGTGGACATCAACGCTGTCGCCCCTCTGCGTCTTGCGCTCGCACTCGACGGCTCTGGTGACCTCGATCTTGAGCTCCGGCTCGGCAGCAAGAACGGCGGAGGAAGCCGTAGCTAGAACAGCGATTGAAAGAGTTGAGAAACGCATGGTGATGGTTTGGATAGAACGGATGTTCTTAATTGACTGGGTGGTGGAAATGAGAAATGGGAGGTTGAGGGGTTCAATGGCGGTGGGAGAGCTGTGCCTTTTTGTGGACACGATGCGGTAACAGGGTTACGTCGGCCATGGATTCTACAATTGGCGCGACTCGCCATCTCAATTTAGAGGGTAAATTCAAGCTCTATACTATGCATAATTTGAGTATAGCATCTTGCGGGGTAATAGATTCTATTATTCAATTCAATTCAGTCACTTTTGCACGCATATACTGTTTGTTGTAGTACTATCTGCACCATTTGGCCGATCAATCTGGTTTCACACAGGGGATTGCTGCTATCTTATCAGTGATCAAGTGCCACTTGTGCCTGGGCGGTTACTGTAGTCACGTGATTAATGTGATCGTTTAGCCATTGAGCGATAATATAGTTTCTTGTACACCATCGGTTGATTGTGTTTGTTTGATTCCATTCACACACCACATCATCTCAACAGATATCGAGGCATTTTCGCCTTCTTATTCATAGCCACAACAAAGGGCGCCTTGCGTGGCTGAGCGATATCTGGGTGACCTCTCTCTCTCGTCAGGCAGGCGTTAGACAAGGCAACAATGTCTCGTGACTAGGCTGAAGCCGCCCGAACACGAAGTTACCTCTGTCCGTCGTCGTGATCGTCCACCTTTCGGCGCTCCTTCACCGGTAGTCCGCCCTCTCATTTACATTCGCTATCATGTGGATCGGTATGTCTCAATATCGTCATTGCGCTCGATGAAAAAATATTGTTGTTTTCCCCCATTTCTCACTGTCCACGCCCTTCTTCTTCTTATCAGTCCAGGGCCTTGTTGGTTCGTTCAGCCCAAAATCCACAATGACTCTTAAGGCATCGGCTGAGCAAACCGCTACCAAACTGCGCGCTTGAGTCAACCGCAACATACGCTGGGTTTAGGCAGCCCACCTGATAGCTTGCGGGCAAAATCGCTCTTCCGCTCGCCGCCCATGCCCCGATTCATACTCGGCAGCCTTGGGGGGCCTGGGGTTTCTCAAGGCTTCCACTGTACCTTTGCCTCAGGAACGAATAAACGTCCATTGTTTCCCTCGTCGCCTGGCGGCTTGTTTCTGGATTGAAACCAAGTGAGTAGCATCCTCGCTCCTTTCAATCAGTGTCTCCGCTCTCCGTCGTCATTCCGGGCTCGGTGAAGGGCAATGCTCGGCATTGAGTCATTTCTTTGAGTCGCTGCCTTGCCAATTGCCAGGCGGCAAACCAGGGCAACGCAGGGCGCAGCCCATCATTCAGTCCTATTTGGCCTGGCGATGTGCCTAGGCCACTCGGTGAGGCTCAAAGCAATCAATAGAGTCACCGGCGCTGGCCATTTCGGTGAGCTGCGGGCTAAGCTTAGCCTCCTTCAATCCAGGCACCACCCCATTGTAGGTCTGAGATATGTTTGTCAATGGACATCGTATAAAGGTTTGGCCTTCGACTCTATTTTCTTATTCCAATCCTCATTCAGTCTTATCACCATCGCATCAAGCCTTTTGAACAGTATCACCGCTATAAACGCCTCCAAACAACACACGACCAGCATCACTCAACCCAAAGCCTTCCAAACCACACTCAAAATGTCTAGCCGCTCATCATACGTCTCTTACGGCCCCAGGACATCTTCGTCCTCGGTCAGCTCGAACGGATCCGCCAGCTACAAGGACTACCGCGTCCCCGACTCGTCAAGTAAGCCCGCGCGCCAGACGTCCTCTTCATATTCAGACACTAATCCATCGTCCGCAGGCAGAGTCTACTCTGTAACCCGCAACAACGTCCAAGTCACCAACCACAAGCAGAGAATCAACGATCCCTCCGAGCCACGCTCGAGCGATGCCTCGCGCTACTACAACGGGTCCTCCTACAAGAGGTAGAGCCCGATGAGGGGTTCTCATAATGGATGGATGATACGATAACGAGATTGGATATTACAACGTTTTGCGACGATGGACGGATACGATTACAAGATGGGATGGGATGGGATGGGATCATTACAACGTTTTGCGCGCGCATGGGAATCATGGGATATTTACAACGTTTCGGAGCATAAGGAGGGGCGTTCGGATATCAGAGTCAGCATTAGATGCAACGTTCTCCTGTACGCATAGAAGCCTCACGGCTCTGCTGGGATGAAACAACGATGTGTGTTTAGATAGTTATTTAGCTCAATACCAGACTTCAAGTTTGGACAATTTACAACGTTTTATCATATTTTCGCACACTCTTGCGGTTTGCGGGGAGGTGAGACCCGGCTGGTTGTGCGCCGCGGGGTGGCGAGGGTGATTGCTATGACGGCTGCGTGCAGATTAAGCCTCGACAGGCCGGCTTCGGGGGATAGGTATGCTGCAGTGCGTACCCAACGTCGTCGACAAGGCAAACCAGACCCGGTGAGTTTGCCCCATCGGTGAGCCACGGCATCCATCCCAAAAATCCCTCGACGCCCAGCGCCCAGCGCACGCCCAGCCTTATATCCCACGTACCCGCCTCATGATACTCTACTTCTACCCAAACCCGACGTCGTCACGCGATCTGGGGTCGTAGTCGTATACTAGACCTCGGAACCGGTATACGAGTGTCTTGACCCCGGGGTGGGCCTAGATCGCGAGAGACCTGGTGTGGTGAGAGTGAGATGAGATGCCCTGCATGGATGGCGGTTGGGCCGTCGGATGCGGGCCGAGTTGATGTGCTGCCTATATTTTGTGTCAAATATTATTTTGGATTGGGCTGGATGTGGAAGGAGGGAGGGGTTACGATTGGATGGGTTGTGTATATCGTTTTGTTGATTTCTGGAGTTTGTTTGGGTATATTTTTTTATTTTTATGTTTTATCATTTTGACAGGAATATATTACTCGACTTGCCCTATTTTATTATAGCAAAAATCCCTTGAAATAAAATCAAATCAAACCAAAACAAAGCTTAAACTTCACCACCTGGCCCTACCTATGCGCCATCCACAGTATCTTCTCACAAAAACACCCCATCCCAAAGCCTTCCGCAAATCTCAATCATCCCGCATTGTGCCTGAACCACCTCCATTTAGCCGCCTACCTCACTCCCGCAGCCCCTATATTAATCTACACCACATACCCACCATCGCCATCAATAGTTCGATCCAGAATAAAGGTCACAGTGGCATCATCATATCTGCAATTTAAATACCCACATTATACGGCGTCAGCGCCAACGCCAGAGCAGCAGCGACAGCAGTAGCAGCAGGAGTTGTGCGACGACTTCCGTAAGTACCGTGCCAGACTGTGTGTGCACGCACTCCTCAGCGTAGACGATATTGGATATCAATATCCCTTTCTTCAGTTGTCTCGGACAGTGGCGTCGCGGTGTTTCACGGACTGACGAACTGCTGCGGTGCGTACGGGGATACCATGATTTTGGTACTGTACAGGATAGATGCCGCGGGATGTTGAATCAAGGGGTCTCTTCTCTCCCTCATACATGCGTAATCCTACCGTATTTTCGATTTTTTAGTATTTTATTTACATCCTTAAATTTTTTGTTCACCTTGCCAATTTTTATGACGTCCCATCCCGCCACAACCCCAAATGCCGCGCCGCGAATACCTCGGCGCCTCCAAAAATCGAACTGCCGTACCAGCAGCAAAAGAGCCAAGATCACCGCAACCACCACCCCCGACGATCTCCCCGCTGCCGATCCGACGAGCGAAGGAACCATCGACGGTTGGTTTCCACTTGTGAGGGAGCGAGGATGGGTGGGATATTCAGCGCTACGATGTACACTATAGGAGGAGTTGCGCACGTACAGCGGTGTCATGTGTACTATCGGTTTCAGTAGAGACATTTTTCCTTGTCTCACCTTCAAATGGGATATTGCGAAACGGCGGGATGATGTGCGTTCATCAGATCTGCTCGCTGGGTAAATATCGCGGAAACATCGCAGAAACTCCCATTTTTGGCGTTCGTTCCTTCCGTGTCGTTTTTGTTTGGGAACCAACAACGGCAATTAAGCTGAAACGTGTGAACATCTGTCCTGCTGCAAAACAGCCATGCGGCGAGATTAACGCAGTACTGTAGTGTAGGGATGTACATATTTATAGAGTAGTGTAGCAACACAACCCACGAGGCCCTTGTCCTGGCTGCTCGAAGCGCCAATTGAGCGCCAATACTGCGATGGGGAAGGTGACAAGACAAGAGCTCCCCCCCTCCCTTTCGGCCTCGGGATGCTCAAGTCACCGAGATCGCTACTCTTGCTAGTAAGTAGAGGTGAACGACGTGTGCTCTCCTCATCTGTCATGTGCGTGTAGATCCAGACGACCATCGGTCTCCTCTCTCCCCTAACCCTGCGCCTGTAGTCGCGTCATGTACCACCGAGTCCCCCGTTGCACACACGCCGCGCACCACTCTCACTCGGCCAGAGTTTCGTATGTGTATGCGACGATGGTCGATGCGATGCGATGCGATGATGTGACGCTGCAGGCACGGCCAATAACCAACAGAATCCAATCTTGGGCCTGGAGCTGAAGTTGGAGCTGCTAGAGCTGAGATCAAGGAGCGGCAATGGTGAAGAGGGGCACAGGATTTGAAATTTGTGGCACGCACGTACATCCTTTTTGATGATGGTCAGCCAATATTTCGTATGGGTATACGCAGTTACTCCATAATTATTTTTTCATCCTCCATCCTCCTCCTCGTTCGTTCTTCTCACCAACGGGCGGAAGCATGGGCATGATCACCCGAGATTTGATCGGAGGGCCCGTCACCATCGTGAGTTTTTCCATTGGCGCAAGCGATGCTCGACCTTGTCTTCTGCTGGAGCTGGAAGAAACACTAACGCCCACATCCCAGCATGCCACCCCCGCACGCCTCGGTGACGCTAGGTGGAGCTAGGTAAGAGGGGGTTAGACGACGGAAGACATTTCGCCGGATAAATGGGGTCGTCATCTTAGCAGATCAGCGGTACTTGGACGGTATGTAGCTTTTGGGGATTGTGATTATTTTTTGTTGCCGCTGGTGTCTGTGTTCGGTGTGTGGTGGATGGTGGTGGGTGGTCCTTGTTGTACGACGAAGCATTGCATATTCGGTTTTCGTTCGTTTCGTCCTTTGTGACTCGGTGTCTATGTACTTTTGTATGTACTTACTTTTACTGCTATACAGAGTGAGTGCAGTATTTTACTACGTACATATTGGAAATGAATGAATACCTTGGCGTTGGCTTCCACGCGGTTACCATGCATTGGTGTATTGTGTGTATGTGCTGTGTGTGCAATGCTGTCAGACGCCGGGTCTGGTCCAGCAACACAACACGTCAGCTTGATGGACGGAGGGTGTGTTGATGCACATATTATTCAGTTCTGACTGATTGATGTCCAGTACTGAGTGAGCTGTAGAGTACGAGTACGAAGCAGTGTGTTCTGTAACAATACAGTGTAGTATTGTATTGTATATCGTACAGATATTGTGGAAGCTGAAGATCGAAGGCTGAAGATCAATGATGAATGATCTCAGATCAAAGACCGAGCACCATCTCCAACGGTATGAGAGAGAGAGAGAGAGAGAGAGAGAGAGAGAATGAGACACAAGAGAGAGTGAAAGAATACGCGAGTACAGACAGAAAAGGTACCTGCTCGGGGACACTTGCACTTGTACTCTAGTAGACGTGTAGTTGGTAACGGCAGGAGGGGTAGAGATCAGGGTTTAAGGCTAAACTACCCTGGGCTAGACTCACAAATTGCTGTACTACGGTAAGCTCAAAGTGTCCAATCCCCTTTCATCCTGTCCAATCCCATCCAATCCCCTCCTTACCAATCCAAATCAATCCACGCTAACCCTTACTAGGCTCTGAGCATACGCCAGCCCAGAGTGCCCAGCATCCTTAAAACGGTTTAGCTCTTGGGATTAAAGACCCACGCAGACGTGCATGACGGACCGGCCATACGAACATTTACCCTTGCTATTCCCTTGCTAAACCCTGCTGTACCCAGATGTATACATCCCATACATCCCACTCTCATACATCCACATCCACATCCACATCCACATCCACATCCACACATCCCACACATCCGTCACACTTCAACAGTACAGACAGTGGAAGTTCCTCTATAATCCCATCATACCCCTTTCATACAGAACGAGTGTGTATACTACACGGAGACAACGGATAATTGTACCCCCGGACATCCTCACTACTCAATTTCCCATACAGTAGTGCAGTTTGTAATACAGTTTGGGCATTTTATACACTACACAGTCTACCTACAGTACACACAGTACACACCATACACTCTACTAGCACTGTCCCCTCTATTGCTTCTTTCTGCCCTGTGAGACACCTCTTCCTCTTCCTACCTGCCGCTCTGTCCCTTCATCAGAAGCCGATGCCACCAGGCGGCACCATATAGACCACACAGACTCTAACGGACCATACGGGCCATTCTGTGGTTCTCAAACCACACACTTCTCCAACTCTCCCGCCTTGGAATTGTCTTGTCATCCGCCTTCCCTTCATCCGTTGTGTCCCAGCTTCATTATACCCCCCCGTCCGAGACTATATACTACAGTACCGTGTGTACCACAGTATACTCCAATGGGGAACACCCATGGCCGCGCCTATTATGCCATGTGCCTGTTCCATGTATCCTTATCCCCAACTGTATCCAATCTCAATGCTCACCATGCTAACTGCTAACTACCACGCTGTCTCTGATGGCTCCCTTGCTGCTGACCCCAGCAGAATACTAAATAGGCGGCACTCTTCATCTACTACTCTCTACCACTCTACCACTCTAGTACATGCATCCGCAGTTTGCAGTAATTGCTCAAGTTTCGCCCGAAATGAAGCTCTTTATCAGCCGAAATCCACTCCAGCCTTGGTCTATCCTCCCCCATTCCTCATCCCACATCCCCCATAGTCTTGGTATAGCAGAAGTCTTGGTATACAGTAGAAAAAGTCTTGGTAGATTCACTTACCGCCTTGTTCCCCCAGACTGGGCTACAACTTGGCGCCATTTACAGCCTCCACAGTCCATCCACCATCCACAATCCATCCACAATCCATCCACAATCCATCCACAATCCAACGCTGTTGTGTTCTACCGTACGGGGACAAGCTGTATCCACTCCAGTACAAGTCCTTGGCGCCTCATCGATCTGGACCTAAGACAGTCCAATTCCACTATCCCCCAATCTGGAGTACGGAGGGGATAGTACAGGCGGATAAAGTACCTTACTAACTGCATACACACTAAAAAGTATTACATGTTTTAATGTACTCTACTCAACCACTATGTACCATCCCACCCTAGTAAATAATATTCACTCCCCAAACTCCCCCAAACATCCCTCCACCCTTCTTTCGACCCTTCTACCCTTCCGTTCC
>JPJZ01001034.1:0-43252 GCA_000750815.1 Pseudogymnoascus sp. VKM F-4516 (FW-969) | reverse complement strand
GGAGGAGGGGTCGGTAGGGAAGTCGGGGGGGAGAGAGGTGAAGGAGGATTTGGAGTCGCTCATTGCGGTGGTGGTAGTGCAGGGCCCTGTGATTATGAGCGGTGATTTGAGGTCCTGAGGCGATAGAGAGGTAGTATCAGGTCCTGCAGTAAGGAATAGGCGATTTGAAGTTCTGAGATGATAGAAGGTGACCCGAGGCTCTAAGACGATCGAGAGGTGGTGTTAGGTCCCGTGGTGATAGAGCGGTGACTTAGAGATTAGAATAGTTGGTAATTGCTTTTGATGTCTGATGAAGATAGTGCGGTTAATGGCGTAGAAAGACGAAATATGAGAGTCTCGTTGCGTCAGTGAATCTCCAACTCTGTCTTCAGATGAAGCTATCCTCGGTTGCGTTGCGTCTGTGACTCAGAATCTAGAGAAGTTGGTAACGTCCGTCTCCAAACGAAGCTATCCACAGTCTCCAATATGATATCTCACACCAACACCGCGCTTAGCGTCCCACTCCCAACTTCTTTATCCCCTCCTGACGTAGCCTGATCACATGCACACCTTCGATCGAGGCGATGCAAATCGCACTAGTGTCTTGGGCTGAGGGCCGTCGCGATCGAACCACTAGCCGCGGAGATTCAAAGCACGATCAAAGCACTGCCGCGGAGAACAGCTTATCGGAGCGGGGATTATAATAAAGGGAGATGATCAGGAAGGAACGCACGGCACGGCGGCACAGCGGCACAGCACGCAATGAATCCCACAAGCGCCCAGGCGGCGATCACGGAGAGATGCGGAGGGACAGCGGCAAGGCGAAGCTCTGGGCAGGGACAGGACAAGTGGCGCGTGGGGTGGAGGGGGAGAAGGCTACGGGTAGGCGGCCTTGAGGCTCACCGACTGGTTGGCGTTCCAACGTTTGAGCCGGTTGAACCGAGTTTCTGGGGCACGTGTGGAGGGAATCGGCATGCATATGGCTAGATTGGAGAAACCCCCTTTATTGATATTGATATTAGCTCATGAATCTCATCTCCTAAGACGGTCAAAGAGACAGTAAAAGCCTCAGAGCCGGCCAAAAAGCCTCACGGCCATTTCAGTGGTTAAGTGGGTGGTGGGCTCGTATGAGGGCGGGTTGGGCGAGGCTGAGGCGGAGGGCTGAGGCAGTGCTGGCAGTGGAGATGGGGGTGGTAGCCTGGAGGATCACTAGCACTGAAATGGACACTGGGCGGGCGCTAATGCGGTAGCACCCTGTCAACATCTCGTTAATGCCCTCTTTTTATTGGCTAAAGGGACCAGTGCCCCAATTCAAGGTCACGTGTAGGATGAGAATGCCTGTCAGCTTTCACTTGGTGCACTTGGAAACATGCCGATTTACCGACTTAGCATCATCAAAAGCCTCAAACAACGGTAAACGCTGGACACTGCAAGTACCGTCGCTACCATTGGTGTAGGGGTTGGTACATGTGACCATGTGATACTTCAGTCTACTTTTATGGTTCGACAGACTGTGTGCTTTTGGCGGTGTTTGACAATATTGACTGCGCGATGAGGCTGAGGTTGCAGCCTAACGAGGTATTACTTTGTTGCGGCGTGTCAATGACTAGACCCCACACTTAGATCGGCTCTTGATGCACCCCAGAGGACCCAAAAGAGTTTGTTATTGCGCTCTGTTACTCAATCACCGTGTCCCACGTCTCATACTCCTCACTTCCTAACCGTGCCATTATCGTACTATCCCCAATGTAATCCTATTCCCTATGGCCCCATAATTTTAATATGGCGCTAGAAGGAGCGGAGCCCTTCTAGCGCCATTCCACCACCAAGGCTCTCCTACTAATTGTCTCACTACCATAGCTCGTAGTAGGCCTAACTGAGAATTGGCCTAACTGGGCTGGCTACCGTGCAACCTTGCTGGCTGTGCTGGCCGTTGCTCGTGCTGCTTTGTGTCGACTATCGGTTGTCTCGATTGCCAAGTGACTTCATGCAAGCCCCCAATGCCTGACCATTCACTCACCCCCTCTTGCGTCACATTCTAGTATATATAAAGAGACCATTCACCTTTTTTTTTTTTTTTTTTTTCTTTATCTTCATTCTCCAGGCTTCATTCGATTTTATTCGATTCCTGTGTTCACTTACTCATCGATACCTATATCACTTATCCCCCTCTACTATTATCACTTGACACCAACACCACCACCAACACTCAACCACCTATCACTCTATCAATCTTTTTTCTTTTGATCTAACAACCGCAAAAATGGTTTTCTATACCATTGCCCAGCCAGATGAGTACCTGGCCATCACCGGTGCGGGTGTCCGCACCGTCAAGATCGCCAAGAAGGGCTTCATCTGGCCTATGCAGAAAGTGAGTCCCACCACCACCACCGTTCTCAAAACCATCATATTCTAACATTCTACAGTGCATGCGCTTTACTATCCAACCACGTGACTACCCGATGAACCTCAGGTAATATGCCCGGCGCCCCCTGTGTCTTATTATCATATTTCTAACATTGTATTTAGGGCTATGACCAAGGAGAAGCTCCAATTCGAGCTCCCCGTCGTTTTCACCGTCGGTCCTGACCTGAACCAGCGCGGCGACAATGCCATCGTCCATGGCGAGGCCAGCGCCCCCGACCGCGAAGACCGCGGCGACGCCCTAATGAAGTACTCCATGCTCCTCGCCGGCGCGGCCACCCAAGGCGGCACCGCCCACATCGAGAGCATCGTCAAGGGCATCATCGAGGGCGAGACCCGTGTTCTCGTCAGCTCCATGACCATGGAAGAGATCTTCACCGAGCGCGAGCAGTTCAAGAAACGCATCTACCACAACATCCAGTCCGAGCTCGACCAGTTCGGCCTCAAAATTTACAACGCCAACGTTAAGGAGCTGACGGATGCGCCGAACTCGAATTACTTTGCTTCGCTGTCGAGGAAGGCGCATGAGGGCGCGTCTAACCAGGCCCGTGTCGACGTCGCTGAGGCGCAATGGCACGGTAACGTGGGAGAAGCCGAGCGCCAGGGTCGTCAGAACCGTGAGATCGCTAAGATTCACGCCGAGACCGCGGTGCAGAAGACGGAGCGTGATACCGAGAAGTCGCAAGCTGAGGCGCTGCTTGCTACCCGCAAGGCGGCGTTTGATCGTGATGTCAATATCGCTAAGATCGAGGCTAGCCGTGCTGTGGAGGTTAAGGACGAGCAGCTTCGCAAGGATGTCGAGTCCCTTCGCGCTGCTACGGAGATTGAACGTCTTCGTGCTTCGGACGTCGTGAAGGCTACTATCTTGCGTGAATCCCAGCAACAAGCCTCCGACGCACGCGCCTACGAGACGCAGACCAAGGCTTCCGCAGATTTCTTCCTCGCCCAGAAGGCAGCAGAGGCCCGCGCATACGAGACACAGACCAAGGCTGCCGCGGACACGGATCGTGAGAAGAGGACTGCGCAGGCGAAGGCGTTTGAGATCCAGGCTAAGGCCGACGCTGAGGCGTACAGAGTCAAGGTCGAAGCGGAGGCGGCGTTTATCAAAGCTACCCGCATCGCTGAAGCTGGCAAGATAGCCCGTGAAGCAGAGGCAGAGGGTCTCACTGCCATGGCAGGCGCCTACTCTGCTATGAGTGACGCCTTTGGCGGCCCCGCTGGCCTGGTGCAGTACCTTATGCTCGAGAAGGGCGTGTACGGCGAGCTTGCACGCGCGAACGCACAGGCTGTACAGAACTTGAACCCCAAGGTTACGGTTTGGAATACTGGATCGCAGGCTGGCAACGGCGAGGGGGGTGAGGGGGGAGCGGATGCGGGCTCGAGCATTAGGAATGTGTACCAGATGCTGCCGCCGCTGATGACGACGATTAAAGAGCAGACTGGTGTGGAGCTGCCGGAGTGGCAGGTGGGCAGGCTTGGGGGGAAGCCAGGGCCGGGGAAGGCGGAGAGTGTGATTGTTAATGGGGCGAAGGGGCAGGGTGTTACTGTGGCGGCTAAGTAAGGGGTGTCTGACTACGACGATTTGAGATTTGTTTTCATTTGTTCAAGCGCATATAGACGGTTTGCGGGGGTTGGAGGTTTGTTTGGTTGATATCCCATCTATCGTTTGCTGCTTTATTTCATTTGTTTTTGCAAGGCAACAGAATGTTCGTCTAGAGTTAGCTTTATAGGTTTATAATGTTTATAACATTGTAGTTTACATCATGATAATTCCTGTGAGAAATCAAAGGAGGACATTGTAGTCTATGTTCTTGCTATTAGACACCCTCTACCAAAATCTACTAGCGACTCCAATAATCAGCTGCAGTATCACAGTTATCCTCCTTCTATTGTGTTTTCCCCAGAGCCTGGCCACGCATTATCGGCGGTGAAGTCCTAAGGTCGCCAATCTGCCCTTCGAATTCTGTTAGAGAACCTTCGCCTGAGAGCCACTATAATATCCTTGCCCCTCGACAGGTTCTAAGAGGACTTGAGGCAGGCGAAAACGTCTGTTTAGTCCAAAATTTTGGCGCAGTAACATAGATGGAATAGAGTGATTTGCGCAAAAACGGAGTTGTCCAAAACTACAGTTTTGGATATTTGCGCAGAATCAAGTAGTGAAGGGATGATTTGCGCAAAAATCTAGTTTGCGGAACGTACAGTTTTACAATTTTGCGCAGAATTAGGAAGTGAATGGGTTGATTTGCGCAAAAACCCAGTTTTTACCAAAACTCCAGTTTTAGACTTTGCGCAAAGTTAGCCACAGAGCAGGAAATCTGCGCAAAAATCCATTCGTTGGCACCCAGACTTTTGGGTTTCGCGCAAAATTAGCCATAGACTAGGACAATCTGCGCACAAATCCATTCGTCCACACCGAGAATTTCATTGTCGTTCATTATCTGCGTCGTTAGGAAGCCAGAAAGTTGGGGATCGTTCAAACTGGTCCCCAGATATTTCCAGTTCCGGTTTAGCGCCATGAGCTTAATCGAGCCTCACCAGCCGCATCACCACCTTGGTAGCTCTCGTCCCCTCCCACCAGCCCAGAAACCAGCATGCCAACACCATGGCCCTAACCTCCGTAAGCCGTTTCCCACCCCTCCAGCTCCCCTCATCTAACCCCCCATTCACAGTGGAAAACCTTCGATTTCTTCGAAGCCACCCAGCTCAACCCCCCCGACCCCGACACAGCCTCCATCTTCGCCGCATCCGAGATCTCAGCCATAACCTCGGGCTCCGACTCCTTATTCCTCGCCTCTCCCGATGGCCACGTCCGGATCCTGTCGCGGGGGTTCCGCGTCCAGAAGACTTGGCGCGCGCATGACGTCGGCGCAATAACCCACATGCGGCAAGTCGAAGGAACCTCACTACTCGTCACGATCGCCGAAGACCTGCCCCGTGAACCCGTCTTGAAAGTCTGGGCACTGGACAAGATAGTTCGGAAGACAGGCTTCCCGACGTGCACGAGCTCGCTGAACATCCAGAATGGCCGCAAGCCGTTCCCGATCAGTGCGTTTGCGGCGTTGGGGGATTTGAGTCAGCTGGCTGTCGGGTTTGCGAATGGGGCGGTGACGGTGGTGAGGGGGGACTTGATACATGATCGTGGGACGAGGCAGAAGACAGTGTTTGAGAGCGAGGAACCGGTTACAGGGGTGGAGTTTAGGGATGTGGCGAGACTTACTACGCTGTATGTGAGTACGACGGCGAGGCTGCTGAAGTTGGTGATTTCGGGACAGGGACAAGGGCAGCCGGCGAGGACAATTGAGGATGCAGGATGTGGGGTTGGGTGTATGACGGTGGATGAGCGGAATGGAGATGTGGTTGTTGTGAGGGATGATGCGATTTACTACTATGGCATTGATGGGCGCGGGCCTTGCTTTGCGTATGACGGGCCGAAGAGTCTGGTGCAGTGCTACGAGGAGTATCTGGCTATTATAACGCCTCCGCAAACCACGTCGAGCGCGAAATCGAACACACTGAGACGATTTGGCGGGAGTCAGGCGGAAGATCTGTTCAACACGAGCACATTTACGGTGCTGGATACGGAACTGCAGATTGTGGCGCATTCGGAAAGCATGGTTAGCCAGATCCAGACGCTGCTTACTCTCTGGGGTGATCTGTACGCTCTCACGCTGGAGGGAAAGATATTCAGGTACCACGAAAAGTCGCTCGAGCAGAGGCTCGAGATCTTTTATCAGCGCAATCTATTCATCTACGCCATCAACCTCGCGCAGAAATCGGGCATGGATGCGCAGCAGCAGAATGTGATTTTCCGAAAGTACGGAGAGCATTTATACCAGAAGGGCGATTATGATGGCGCGATGCAGCAGTATCTCAAGGCGATTGATAGTACCGAGCCGTCGCAGGTCATCAGGAAGTACTTGGACTCGCAGCGGATACATAATCTGATTGAGTACCTGGAAGAGCTACATGAGCATCATAAGGCTACGGCGGATCATACGACGTTGTTATTGAACTGCTACGCCAAGCTCAAGGATATTGACAAGCTGGAGAAATTTATCAAGTCGCCAGGAGACCTCAAGTTTGATCTCGATACAGCGATTTCGATGTGCCGGCAAGGCGGGTATTATGACCAAGCGGCGTATCTGGCCACGAAGCACGGCGAGCATGAGATTGTCGTGGACATATTGATAGAGGATTCGAAAAAGTACAACGAGGCCTTGAAATATATCTGCAGGCTCGATCCAGAATCCGTAAGCATCCCCCTCATCAACGTCAGACTAAACTGAGGCTAATATCACCAGGCTTACCCGAATCTCATGAAATATGCCAGAGTGCTATTAGAGAATTGTCCAAAGGACACCACAAAAGTCTTCATTGACTACTACACAGGCAAATACCAACCCGTTCTTGAGGTTGTTGCCACTGAAGCCCCGCCCCCAGAGGCAGGCTACGGACAGAACGCAGCTCAAGCGGTGCAGAACCTCGCCAACCGTATCCCGGTGCCATTCAGGAACGCCCCTGCAATTGCAGCACCAGCAACGCAAGTGGACATCAATCCTACAGTAAATGATGTCAGAAACTTGGGCGATGACAATTCAACAACAATCCCTACATACACCCCACCCCGTCCACGAACGGCCTTCTCGTCTTTTGTCGATCACTCCAACGACTTTATTACCTTCCTGGAAGCATGCCTCGCCCAGACTGACGTCGCAGAAAGCGACAAAGTCGACCTCTACACGACCCTGTTTGAGATGTATCTCTACAAGGCCAACGAAGATGACGGACATGATCGGGAAGAGTGGGAAGCTAAAGCCAAAACCTTAATCGAGGGCAAAGACATCCCAATCGATACCTCAAATGTCCTCCTTCTGTCTCATCTGGCAGACTTCAAAGACGGTTCGATCCTCGTCCGCGAGCAGGCAGGCCTGCGCTTTGACATCTTCCGTTCCTACACCTCCGCCAAAGACACACGTGGCGCCATCAAGGCACTCCGAAAATACGGACCAGACGAGCCTGCACTCTACCCCGCCGCACTAGCATACTTCACATCCGACCCCCAGATCCTCAAAGAAGCCGGTAGCGAGCTCGACGCCGTGCTCAAGAAGATCGATGACGATGGCCTCATGGCACCCCTCCAAGTCATCCAAACCCTCTCCGCTAACTCTGTCGCGACCATGGGCCTCATCAAGCCCTACCTCCAAAAAACCATCGAGCGCGAGCGCCGCGACATCGACTCCAACGCTCGCGTCATCTCATCCTACAAGGCGGAAACGGAAGCCAAGCGCCGCGAAATCGAGGAGCTCGCCACCAAACCCGTCGTCTTCCAAGCGACGCGCTGCGCGCGCTGCGGCAGCCCGCTCGACCCGCCCATGGTTCACTTCCTGTGCAAGCACAGCTTCCACCAGCTGTGTCTCAATGTGCCGAATGAGGCTGAAGGGGAGAAGTGGGAGTGTCCGACGTGTCGGCCGGGGAATGAGACGATTCGCGCGATTGTGAGGGCGCAGGGGGAGATGGCGGGGAAGCATGAGGTGTTTAAGGATGCGTTGGAGAGGAGTGGTGATCGGTTTGGCACGATTAGTGAGTTCTTTGGGAGAGGGGTGTTGGGGGTGCCTGGGGCGGAGTAGCTGTCGAGGAGGAACTTGGCTGGCTGTACATTCGATATGATTAGACGACTACTAGCTGTAGCATAATATTTACTTGCTCATTCGTGGAAATGAAGCACGATAATAGTATACACATGCTTTTGACCTGCAATTTTGATCATTTGGATTCTCTTTGAGACCATTGTCTCTGAATCGTTATCACGATAGAGCACCCTTGTTGTGGCGTAGGCTACCGTAGCCTTGGTGGATCGGCCCGGCGGCCGCACTTCGTCACAGTTGATCACGCACAGTCAGAGTGGAAGCGACGCAACCACCAACCACCCCCACATTAAACGCCCACCTCCCACGACATCTGCATACAAGCTCTGTGTCATAGTCTTCAACAAAGCAACCCAGGACATAGTCCTACCTACAAACCTTCCAACACTTCACCGCGGTCTCCCAGACCACACTCCCTCCCAATGCCCCGCCACCTCATCAGCCGCCGGCGGTCCTCCTCCCCGACCCAACCCCTCCTCCAAGTCCCCGCCGAACCCGAATCCGACCACGAAGATGCACTCCAACAAGACTCAGAACCCGAAGACACCTCAACCCTCCACCCCGCCAGCTCAAGCAGCTCCATGCACTTCCCCGACCGCTACCAGACCCCGCGGCAGCGGGACGCCCGGCGCTACCTCGCGTTCGCGAGCGCAATCGTCTCCTGCCTCTGCGCGGGCTCCATAACAGCATACTCGCTGTATGGCCACCTCTTCCAGGAGCGCCTGCGCTACACACAGCTGCAGGTGAATATCGTCTCCATCACCGCGGAACTGGCTATGTACCTCCCCGTCCCCGTCTTCGGGTACCTCTGTGACCGAGTCGGACCGGCGCCGCTGTCCCTCTTCGCGGGTGTGGTGTTCGGACTCGGATACACACTCGCGGCGTTTACGTACCGGAGCGGTGCTGCGGAGGTGGGGATACCTGAGGCGGAGGATGGGTGGCCGTTTGCCTGTATGGTCGTGGCGTTTGTGTTTATTGGGATGGGGACGGCGAGTATGTACCTCTCAGCCGTGACGACGTGCGCGAAGAACTTCGGGCGCGGAAAGCACAAGGGACTCGCGCTTGCGGCGCCGATTGCGGCGTTTGGATTGAGTGGGATGTGGCAGAGTCAGATTGGGAGTCGGGTGCTGTATGAGCGATTACCCGAGGGCGAGAAGGGGGACGTGGATCCGTTCATGTATTTCTTGTTCCTGGCAGTGACGCTGTTGGCTGCGGGGCTTCTGGGCTCGGTGGGCCTGAAGGTTGTGGGTGAGGATGAGCTGATTGATGATGCGCTTGAGACGCTTGAGGCGAGCGGGCTGCTGCAGGACAGTGCTTTTTTTAGGGGGAGCGAAGCGGTGAGGGATTATGGATCTATCAATGGCCATGATTCTTCCGATGATACGGCGTCGACTAGGCGGCTGGCTGCGGCGGCTAAAGCCAGAGAGGCTGCCAGGGAAGCGCTTGAGGCAAGAAAGAAGACATTCTTACTTAACGAAGAGACGCGCATCTTCCTGACGGATCCGACGATGTGGCTCCTTGCGTTGGGCTTCTTCCTCGTTACTGGCCCTGGAGAGGCATTTGTTAATAACATGGGGACCATAATCGGGACGCTGTACCCACCTATCGTTCCGGGTGTGCAGGGAGAGTCGCAAACTACAGCAGCTACGCACGTGAGCATCGTCGCCGTGACAAGCACTGTCGCGCGTTTACTCACGGGCACTGTAACCGATTTAGTCGCTCCCGTCACCCGCCCTCACGAGAACATGGCCGCATCTATCTCATCTCTCCGCCCTCCTTCCTTAGGCCCCTCTCGCCTCACCATCTCCCGCATCGCTGTCCTGCTCTTCTTCTCTCTGCTCATGTCGGCCGGGCAGGTCGCGTTGGCAAGCGGGTTTATGCAGGAGCATGGCGAGCGGTTCTGGATTGTGTCGGGCGCCATTGGGGCTGGGTACGGTGCTATCTTCAGCATCACCCCCATCATCATCAGCGTCATATGGGGCGTGGAAAACTTTGGTACAAATTTTGGCATCATCGCTCTGACACCAGCATTGGGAGCAACGGTATGGGGCATCGTGTATAGTAGTGTGTATCAGTGGGCAGCATCAAAGGGGGGGTTGGAGGATAAAGATACGGATGTGCTCTGTTATGGGCGTGAGTGCTATGAGACTACGTTCTGGGCTATGGCCGGGAGTGTATGGCTTGCGTGTCTGCTGTGGGCGTGGGCGTGGAAGGGGCCAGGAGGGTGGGTGCAGAGGGGCATTGCCGTTTAACACGGTTCGAGTTTTGGCTTTGGGGTGTACATATTGAATTAGGGCGCGTGGGTGCAGAGATCCAGGAGTCTGTTTTTCTTTTGGAGTTTCTGGGATACAGGACGAAGAGCATATTAGGTTCGCGGAGCATTATTTCAACTATAGGCATGATAGAGTGAATGAAGATGGCATTATATTTACCTACTACTATACAAACTCCACGCTGCAAAGGCAGGTCCAAGAACCACAGCCAAAGTCACAACCACCACAGCAATAACCCCATTCCTCACGCTCCTCGGCGGCGCCCCCATCTTATAAATCAGTCCCTCCAACCTCTCCGCCATACTCTCCTCCGAAAACTCCGCCCTGACCCTCTTCCTCCCCGCCTGCCCCATCTTCTCCAACTCCTTAGCACTCATCTTATGCAACACCGAATCCATCACCTTCGTCCAGTCCTCCACAACCTCGGGATCCCTGAGCCACCCAGTCACCCCATCCACCACTGTCTCCAGCGGCCCCCCAGTATTCGCCGCCAGAACCGGCGTACCCACTAACATCGCCTCCAGCGGCACAATCCCAAAGTGCTCGTTGGCAGGCGTATACACTAGTAGTCGTGCACTGCGCAGCAGCGCATCTTTCAAACCTCCCGGCACAGACAGTAGGAACAGCACCTCAACATCATCTGGTACACGCAGCGCCGTGACGAGGTTCTTGGTCGTGGCGGTCTTGAGGCCGAGTTCCTCAGCTAGTAAGAGGAGGTCTTGGTGGTAGATGACGTTCTCTGTGACGCGCGGATCGTAGCCTCCTGCGAGGACCAGGCGGACAGACGCCCGGGCGTGTTTGGGCAGTCCCGCGAACGCGCGGATGGCGAGGTCAATGTTCTTCTTCGCCTCGAAGCGGTTAATCGACAGGATTATATTGGTGTCTTGCCAGGTGAGGGTGTTGTCGTCTGTAGTCTCCGCGGGCTTGTCGGAGACATCGACACAAGGGTAGATGATGGAGAGGGTTCGGGAGGCGGCGAGGGAGGGCCACTGCGCGGTGACGATCGATTTGGTGAAGGCGGAGTTAACCGCAATAGAGGCTGCAAAGGACATGCTCCATTCTTCCCAGGCGTCGAAAGGGAGGCGGTAGAGCGCTTTGTACCACTTTTGTCGGCCTTTGGCGAGGAGGAGGTCGGGGAAGTGGCAGTAGAAGAGGGTGCGAACTGTGGGGTGAAGGGCTTGGAGGAGCGGGAGCCCGGCGGAGAGTTGGTCAGCGAAGAAGACGGTGGGTTTGAGGGCGGAGAGTTCGGACGTGAGGCTGATTTGGAGGATGAGGTGTATTTGGCGCAGGATGGCGCAGAGGATGGCGAAGCGGGAAAGGATTGTGGCGGGGATTATGGTGTTCCCACGGACGCGTACATCGAGCGTGCCTACAATTATCAGTTTCTATACTTATGTATATGGTTATGGGCAGACATACCATCGCGCGCTTCGTCGAAGCAGTGCTGGGGATCGCAGTGGCTCGTAAAAATTGTAACCTTATGCCCCCGTTTCTGGAGACCGACCGCGGCATCGACAATCAGGCGTTCAGCGCCTCCAATGCCCAGGTCTGGGTGGAAGAAGACGATGTGCTCTGCCTTCGTTTTTTCCGTCATTGCGGCGGCTTTGAAGCTTTCTTAAGCTCCCGTCTCGTAGCTGGCCGATGACAGATTGTATCCCTGACGTCGTCCCCGTTGTGGGGCATTTTGGTAGCCTTGCACTAGCAGCCTTAGGCATTGCGGAAGGCTGAGCATCGAGAGCACATGGTTGGCATGTGAAGAACTATGAAGGGCAGAATACTGCGCCATAATTTAAAAATTGGAAATTTATTCTGGCATATCGTCAATTACCAAACAGGGTAAGAGCCAGTATAAACTCATTATATAATTCCTAGTCCAATGGGCGAAGTCTCATGGAAATAAAAGGTGAGGTCATCCTCCAATTGGCAAGGCTGACGGAGTTCGGAGCTGCGATAAGTAATCGTGCTAACGTCGACCTCGGCACGTCTTACTGTCCATAGTTTCATTTCGTGGTATTCATGTTCCTGTCTTAAAACATAAAATCTTCCACAACTTGGATCCCTATAAATTCTGATCTACTACAGCTATTCACTATTATACCTCAGTCACAATGGCAACTCCAGCAGGAAAGACGCTCTTCACCCTCCCCATCAAGTCCGCAACAGGCGGCTCAATCACCGTCACCGAGCCCGCCCCATTAACCTACCTCCTCACCTTCAACGCCGCCCCCGACAACCGCCTCGTCACAGGCTTCGTCGAGGCCTTCCTCCTCGCCCTCGACATCATCGAGGCCCGCTACCCCCACGGCGTCGTTATCACCACCTCCGGCATCACCAAATTCTATAGCAATGGCCTAAACCTCGACCATGCCCTCAGCACCCCGGGCTACTACTCCACGCTGTACAGGCTCTTCTCCCGCCTTGCATCCTACCCTATGCCCACTGTCGCCTGGCTCAACGGCCACGCCTTCGCCGGCGGCTTCATGTTGGCCATGCACCACGATTACCGCGTCTTCAACCCATCGCGGGGATACGTCTGCCTGAACGAGCTCGACTTCGGTGCACCCCTCAAGCCAGCTATGTTGAGCATTTTCGAGGCCAAGCTGTCGCCTGTGTCTTACAGGACATTGATTCTTGAGGCCCACAGGTTCACCGCGAAGGAGGCATTGGAGCAGCAGATGGTCGATGTGCTGGGCGGATGGCCGGAGGTGTTGAAGTTGGTGGAGGAGAGGAAGCTGACGCAGCGCTCGAAGAGCGGAGTTTATGGCGTTTTGAAGGAGGAGATGTACCGCGAGGTTATTGCGAACTTGGCTGGGCATGAGGCGAGAGTGATTAAGGATGAGGCGGATGCGGAGAAGTTGGAGAAGGTTGCACAGGAGAAGGAGGAGAGGGTGCAAGCTTGGGAGGCGGAGACTAAGGGAAAGTCGAAGTTGTAAATAAAAGAAGAATTACGGGGTGTATCTATCTATATAGCAATATAACAGTATAAACAGCTATCTTTCCCTTCCTCGGGACAAGGCAAATCATGGTCAACGTCTGTCCTTGAGTGGTGAAAAAACCACTGTGCTGGAAAAAGTAATAGGTACTTTGACTCTGGGCCTCTTAAATTATAATCTCTTATTAGTATCTTTTATATTATAGTATAAATTATATTATATAGTTACTCCTAGGCACATTAGACTACTCTTTTCAGAAAACTATTTTTATATTACTATTATCACATCTAATTTGTGGAGGTCTATATTTATTCTAAAACAGATTTCCTATCATAGCTCTACTACTAAGCTCTTATTATTCCTAAAATATATGAGGGTTATATCTAAGGTTATAAACCCTCACAGCTAATTGGGTCATCATCATTAGCTATATAGTAGTAGTATAGGGTAAATTTATATATAGCTTTAATGAAGCTTCGACCCCAAGTCACGTGTTTAGTATGCTTGTCCCCCCCTGCCCCCTAGACATGATAACCTATCACAGAAAGCACAACTCCAACATTCTCTCCACTCTATCTCAACGACATAATATAGGCAGCAGCATATCGACCATTTTCCTTTGTCTACCCCTAATCTCCCTCGCCCTTACCCCCATATCGCGGCGGCTCGCTCGACGAGAAACGCCATCATATATCGTCTACATGTCGGAGAAATTCGACCTTTCGCACTCGACATATAAATACAACATCTCCCCCTCACAGCTCCTCTTCAAGCCTTCTCCACCTCTACCTCCACCTCCACCACCATCAATCTCCACCACCACCACCACTAGCCGCAGCTGCCCCAGTGTCCCCGAATCCTCGCCCACAATACCGCCCACAGTACCGCCCTCAATGCCGGCCATGAACCCAACCTACCATCCCGTCCCCGCCTTCGACTCCCCCCCTTCCATCACCGACAACGACGATACCGCCAGCTTCGCCCCCACAGCCCACCTCATCAGCCCCTCCGGCCACGCCACCTCCCTCCACACGCCCCTAAAAGCTGCCTTCACCATCCACCCCACCCACCTCCTCCGGCTCGTCGTGCTCTGCCTCCTCTCCGCCACCGTCACCCTCTTCGCTTTCCGAGACGAAGCGAGCCGCGCCAAAGGCATTGTCAGCGGCGACAGCGTCCAGAAACACACCGAGGGCAACTTCGGCACTATCCCCGCACTCATCTTCCTCACCCTCGCGACCCTGCGCACATGCCTCGCCATCGCCTTCCCCGTCCCCCGGGCCACGGCGCGCTGGATCGGCTCAAGGGGCCTCAACGCCGCTATCGACGCGGCGCTCGTGACCGCAATGACAGCAGCGACGATCTTGCCGACCAAGCGTCGGAATTGGTCCATACCCTGGGAGTGGGCACACAAGCAGGGGTTCATTGCCGCATGGGTTACTATACCTCTGTATGCCCTGGCGGCGCTGGATACGGGGTCGCCCGACAGGTTCTACATGCAGATGGGCAGGCCGTCGGGGGGTGTTGATTTTCGGTTTAGAAGGGAGGAGTGGGATATCGAGGCTAGGGAGATGGCTGAGAGGCGGTAAATAGAAGGACTAGGCGCGTGTGTTGATGGAATGATGGGTACGCCATATGAGGCGTTTTGGATAGGTTATTTCGTCCCTCGTTACTGTGATACCTGTGGCTCGGCGCCGGCGCCGTCTCTTTTCATTTCATTCTTATTAGCGTGTGTGAGAGCGTGTGTAGTATAATATAGAGAGAAACTAAAAAGTAGAGGGGTATGTAACTCGAGTCGTGTTCACGTACAAGCCCTCGGGTTTAGTCGAGAGGAGGGTAGAACAGCTATCACATCGAATCATGTACAGAGTCAAGCTGATGACGATCACCCGATGACGATCTCCCGCTTAGTTGTGATGGTTTAAGAGCTCAGGTACAACCCTTTTTTATGTTTTGGGAATAGTGAGAGGTTAGTTGTGGAGCTATGGCGGGGGAGGTCTGTTTTGTAACTAATGTAGACTCTGTAAGTTAGGCCTGATAGAGGCAACGTAAACATAATTTTCTTAAAGAAGCAGTCTAGGGTAGCTGTAGATTATGTTTTATACTGTAATGTAAAAGATATTAATAAGTGTGTAGATTTTGAGATGCCAAAGATGCAGGGATAATGGATGATGTTGCCGTAAGCCGAGCCTGCCAGCCGCCCCCTGCGACATCTTCTCAAAAACCTTCGCCCAATCTAGCAATATTGCCAACAAGACAGAAATAGCCTAAATCATGGGATGCACCTATAACTCTCATTTCCCATTTTGAAATGACTCTTTCATTCTTCTGTCTTAGGGTTAACCAACCCAAAAAGTCAGGAATTCCCTCTATTTTCTTTCTTTCCTTTTATTTTCCTTGGCTTGCATTGTAAAACTATTGTCTAAACCGTATGCCATTCTTTTAAGCATCATGCATTCAGCTGTTGTCAGGGGTGTGATAGCCCCCCTTATCCTCATACTCACTACCGTGGTCAACCTTACAAACGCTACCACTACCCGCATTACACCCATTGTGATCTGCACTAACAAAGAGTTTGTCTTTCATTCAAATATCCCTCATCCAGCTAACTGATCTCTCTTTGAAGGGCACTAGAAGCCTGCACGATTTCGGCTCGGGATGCGGTCGACAGGTGCTACGACCAAGAATGCGGTTGCAGTGAGCTAGACGCTTTCGTAGGGTACGAAGATTTCTCCCCGAGTTTCCTCTTATCTCTTTCCTCTTTGCCAGCTACCGCTATTTTATTTCAATACTGACCTATGAAGCTGCTATTATACATACTGTCCTGGCTACGGTGGCGCCGACGGAGGTGGCATCGCAGGGACGTTTACGTGCGTAGGAACCAGGCCCGTGACTAGGTTTCCGACCGCATCTAGTGGTGGAGCGGCGTCTGGAGAGGCTACGCAGACTGACAGTGATGGCGTCGTTCCTTCGTCTACTGGGGGCAGCGGCGGGGTAGGCGGCAGTAACACCGAGGGCAGAGTTACCCCTACGCCAACGTCGACTTCAACAGGCACCAACGGCAGCGGCAGCAGTAACGAACAGCCTGCTCCTACGTCCACTAATGTGGCCGGCATGCTCTTTGCCCCGGCTGGCGCACTCCTTGGTAGCTTCATTGGCGTGCTGGCTTTGTTGTAAATGCCTTCGTCCGCTCATAATGGGGACGAATCCTGGATGGTGCCCTCTATTATACCCCTCGCCGCCCAATATCGCATATCGAAGCGTAGAAGTGACGGAGAGAAATATAATCCCAAAGCATAAATATCCATGAGATGCCAATGTGAATTACCATTATTCTCGACATGGCTGTATAACAACCGCTGCCGAAACTCCTATATACACCACCCCCATGGTGCATCCTACGCCTCAAGGTCATGCAAATAAAAACACATATACCCTCCCAACCGGTCCCACGCAAGTCAATTTCCGTCCAAAGATTTCCCAATTGCCGTACCTCCTTCCCATCCCAGTAATCCGTTACTTTGTCGTCCTCCCCTGTAGCCAGTGCCTTATCTTGGCGTTCCCATTGCAATCATTCACTTCAGGTGCACACTCGGCCCACCGCCGACGTCTTCATCCTCATCCTGGACCTCATACGGATCAAGATGAAGTCTCGTATATCCCCTCGACCGCCCATAGATTCCACCCAAAGCCTTCTCATTCCGGGCCTCGTTCACGTGCAGCGCGGATAACAGGAAGCACAAGATGCTGTGGGATGGGAACACGTTAGAAATCAGCCACCATTTACGTAAGGAAAGCTTGAAATGACAGATACCCCCCAGGGTGCAGCCAAGGTGGAAAAAAGAAGGGGATTTGGGGATTGGAGGTGTACTCACGCGGATGCTCCAGCACAGATTAGCCCGCCCATTTGAACCATGAAGCGCTTACTGTTTACGCCGTTGCAGGGGAGGCGCTTCCACGGGTCGGCGCCGGGGGCTCTGCAGGCATCGTAAGGGATGCCTTCTACGGCGCCGGCGTTGACGGTGGTGGAGTAGCTGATTATACCGAAGATGATGAGGATGACGGAGACGGCGCCGGTGCTGAGTGCGGCGAAGATTTCTGGGAGAGGGGACTCAACCGAGACGATGCGAATGATGTTGGCGAAGCTGAGTAGTACCGCAGTTACGAACTAGATTTTTAGTTAGCATCCCATACCAATTGCTGTCAAGAGCGCAAAAAGTGAAATCCTTACAGCAGCAACAACCAACCCATACCCAGCCCACCCATAGGGCGCCAACAAATGCGTCTTCGCCGCATCACTAAACAACTTCTCCGACTTGATCAACCCCAAACTCCACACCAGCAAATACAATCCCAGCGCCGACGCGACCGCCGAAAAGACATAAAGCTGCGTAAGCCTCTGATTCCGCGGCGTCATCCGCTCATAGAAGTCCGGCTCGCGCTCCCCCGGCGCCCTTGGCACAGGCCCCTCGCGATGCATCTGCTGATGAGGCAGCAGCCGCGATGGGTGGATTGGAACGGGGCGCATCCTGGCGCGCGCGGCGGAGCTCTCTGTTATGGAGGAGGTGGAGGAGGAGGAGGGAATCATGGTGAGAGAGGAGAGAGGGGGAATGGGCGGCAATGCGCGGGGATGGTGAGGCTGGTTTGTTGGTGGAAGGTTAATTACGGCTTGGCGATTTGGAGATGGGGGATGGGGATAGATGGGAAAATTTCAATAATAAGCCACCGCTGTCAATATGAGCAATGTTGGGCCGAACGAACGAGGGACGACGTGTTGTGGCGGGAAGAGTGCATGGCAGCGGATTTATTATTGGAAGGTACTTCCAGGTACAACTATTCGTATCCGCGTGCGGCGTGCAGCGTTTGCTTGGCGGCAGCGGATGTATCAGATAGGAATGTGGGGGCTTGATTTGGGTGATACATAAACAACAGCAGATACAGGTGTGAGTGATCCATAAAGACCCTGAATTTATAGAAACTATTTGGTTTGTTGATTGTGATGTTTATAAACACCAGACGACAAAGATCGACGGCAGGGGAACTAAAGCCCGGCACGGCACTATGGGGGGGTTTATCCTAGGCCACAGGCTAGCATCGCATTACCAGACACGGGAAGGATGCGACATCGTGGAAATGAAACCACGAGAACGACATGGCTGTCACTGGCCACCTCTCAAGTTTATCGATTTAGGGCTGAAAAGCACGTCCAACACTGGAGCATTTGTAATTTTGACAATCAATATCCATAATCTCCATAGTCAGCTTTCTCTACTTAAAATCAAAACGACAATCAAAGAACGCCCCTGTTTATACAAAAGTAAAACAGTATAGTTCCAACAAAACTCCTCCCAATGCCGCCCTGCCCTCATGGTATTGTACAACCAAGTCATTAAACATCGTCTCGTAAAAACGCTCAAGCAAAGCTATCCTCAGCCGGCCACTGGCTCTCCCGCTCCTCTTCCTTCGTCTCTTCCACCACCTGCTCTTCTTCCTTCTCTACTGCTTCATCCTGCACGGGATCTACATCCCCACCTTTCTGTTCCTCATCCACAGTTTGCGCAGGTATCTCAGCTGCCGGAGCTTCAATTTGCCCCACCGTGTTTTGAACAAGCCCAATCTTGACAAGCTCATCCCAAACCGCATCCTTGACGTCCGCCAACGCCGTATTGGCGGGCAAGCCGTCCAACATCTTCAGTCTCCGACATCCACCCACCATTAGCATCTCATAGACTCTCCTCCTCATCCGGGTCTCCATATCCAATCGCCCAGCATACGCCTTATCCTTCACCTCGTCCCCATCAAGCAGCGTAAATGGGTCCTCGACGGCCACCTCACCATCGTCATCTGAGCGTTGAAGAAGAGCAACTCTCGTCTCTGTGACAGGGGGATAAAAGCCCAGAGTCACAGGATTATTCCTGATGTCTATATTTGCCAGGCTCGAGAACTGGCTGAGGACACCAGTAGTCTTCCGCAGTCTAGTGAGACGGTTCCCAGAAATATGAAGACGCTTGAGGCGCACTATGCCGAGCAGAGGCTTGAGGTCATGCAGAGCGTTGAAGTTCAAGTTCAACACTCGCACGTTGCACATCATCTGTCCAAACTCAGCAGGAAGCGACTCCAGGCCGCAGTTTGCAAGTTCGAGGTACTGCAAGTTGAGGAAATCGACACGCGGAGCAAAGTCGGGCAGAAGATTTCCCGATAGGAAGAGCTTCCTGACTTCGAAGCATTGGTCCAGGAAGGACATGTCGATTACTGATTCCCGCTGCTCGCGCATTGAGAGGCTGTCGATGTGTTTTGCTTTCAAAAGACCAGTGACTTTCCCAAGGCGGTTGCGGTCGAGGTAGAGAAGGCGGATATTGGGGTAGTGGCTCACGTCAATCTGCTGGAGATTGTTGCCGCTGAGCTTGAGATACTTCAATCCGTGGTAAATGTGATCGGAACCCTCGTTGAAAGTCTCCAGGCAGTTATCTTCCAGATGGAGAGTTGCAAGAGATCTCAAATCCTCCAGACCAGCAATGGCCTGCAGCTTATTTCCCTTGAGGTCAAGATCCATCAATCGAGGAAGGTTGCATCCGGTGAAATCTGCGACGTGGACCGCATTGTTCCTTAAGCGGAGGCTGATGAGCCCATCAAGGCCAAAAATGCCACTCACTGACTGAATCTTGTTGTTGTCTGCTCGGATGGCGCGAAGATGGACCAAATCCTTTAGTCCTTCCAACGTAGTAAGATCATTATTCGAGATATCCAAATACTGAAGATTCTGCAAATGTTGCCACGAGGTCAGGTCAGACAGGGAGTTGTGTGTAATGCGCAAGTTCCTGACGGTGTCTGGAGTGCCATCTAGTTGCGAAATCTCGTTATCAGATACGTCGAGCTCTTCGAGTTGGCCACAGAATTTGCTCAACATGTGCAAACTCTGTATTTTCTTCTTCTTCAAATCGATTTGCCTGATATGCGGCCAGTATGGTTCGTACGGCTCCACATCAGTTATACGCTGAACAAGCTCTTTGACAGTCATCGACAGTGATCTCTTTGAGCCCTGATGACGGGTCACAGGGGCTACATAGCTGACTTCGAACGCAAAGGATTCTTCGGCCTGGTTCATAGTGAAATCAGACAATGGGCTTAGCTGGTAGAGTGAGCCGTGACCAATTCCAACATCAGGAGTCTGTTGAACGGTCGAAATTTGACGGGATGCGTTTCTCACTGGCATCGGGGTCGTGACAGCAATACTGAGATTCCTCCGGACACCTCCATTTTCCATATATTCTGCAAAGGAGTCTTCGTCACGCTCGTCAATGCGAGACACAGGACGCCTGGCAAAATTCTGCCCGCCAAAGGAAGTGCAGCGAGGTGCGCCGCGCTGAGATGAACGAAGCTGGGATGCTGCTTCGCGTTGCTGCTGAAACCTGGAAGCTTCAGCTCGCCCATAGGAATTTCCATGCTGCTCCTCTTCATGGTAATGATCGAAGATACGAGATGCTGGATGCTCATTCGAGTTATCCTGAATCATAGATGAAAATGGCGACGAGAACGAAATGGTTACGCTTCGTCGAGGTTTGACATCGTTCCATACTTGTGACCTGCTCTCATTGATTGAAATTTCCTCCTCGGCATCTTCTTCGATAACTTCTTTTAGGGTCTTTTCACGACTAGCAGCCACAGGCTCTGTATCCGCAATGGCCTCGATATTAGATTTAGAGGCAGACTGTGGTTGCTCGTCGCAAGTCGTTACTTGCGTGTCTCGAATTCCACCACTAGATGTGGGAGGTGCAGAAAGTGACTCTTCAGATCCGCTAGCCTTGGTACCGCTTGCTATAGGAGCGCTCCCAAATACGTGATGTGAACCAAGCTCTGCGCCTTTGGAGAAATTAAACTGGCCTTGTTGATACTCCTGGACGATCGAAAGGCGGGATTCCTCACGCTGTTTTGCGGTTACAGCCCGTATCCTCTGCATCTCCTGTATCTCATCCACAGTAAGATCTGGGATATCTCCAAATGGATCATCGTCATCTGAGGGTAACGTATTCCCCACGCTCTTTGGGTCGGTGGCTTTGCGCTTAACCCATATGTTTTTCTCACGATCAAACACCATTCCTGCAAGTTGCTCTGGTATGAGATGGGAAACGCTATGGGGCGCTATCATCCGCCGAGAATCCGAGTTCCTGGAGGACCCAGTAGGGATTGACAGGTTAGTCGAGTGCCCGGACGATGGATTAGATCCATGTGAGTGGGGATTCCCATCATCGCCTGCAGCTTGCAAAGACGACGTGGAATGTTTTCGCTTTCGTTGTAATTCAGGATATTCGGTGATTTGGACATTTGGTGGGTCGCTTTCGTAAGGCATGTCATGATTCAATGTCCATGTAGGCTTGACCGCAGCCTTGTTATCGCTCTGATCCTGTTTGGGTGTTGCATCTTCGTTGGTTTTAACCGGGACAGTTGATGGGATGGACGAAGCAACCAATGCATCAAAATCGCTCCACTCTTCATACTTTTTCAAGTGGCTCAGAAGTTCTGGATCACTTTGTTCCTTTGCTTGCCGTGGCACCGGCGCACCACCTTCACGACTCGGCGGCCTTGAAAATGGCTCTGTCGTAGACTCCTGGTAGGACTCCTCGTATTCGGGATTTTGCGATTCGTTTGCCTCATTCAAGCTGGATATTTCCGATTCCGACTCCTCGAGGCTATTTAATCCACTCTGAGGCCGCGACTTTCCTCGGATTCCCGCCATGATCTTCTTTGCTTCATCCAAGAAGTCCTGGGTAGTCACGGACGGTTTGCGGCTGTCGTTCGACATGTGATGGTTAATCCCAACAAAAGGCCCTGTTGGGCGCGTCATATCTAGTTCTGCCTGAACCCTCGCAATCTTCTGCTGTTGTTCATTTAACTCCTTTTGACTCCATGGCGGTGGCCTTGAAGTAGTGTTGAGATCAATCTCCGAGCTGGAATTGCGCCGTTGGTTCGCAGAAAGTGTACGAGGCTGTAAGACCTGGCGCGTAGCCATTACTTCAGGGTTTGCGGATTCGAGGTCGTCCCCATGCCTGGCATCCTTCCTCTTCTTGCCGATAATAGATTGTATATTTTGATGGCTTTCGAGAACTGAATTGTAGACGACATTGTCTATGGACATATTTTCAATATCGGAGTCGTGTAATGTTCTCCTCCGTTTGGGCGTGGGGTCTTTGAGGGGAGATTTCGGTTGCCGTTTACTCTGCATGTCGAAATCCTGTTTCTGAGGGGTAACTTGGAGATGGGCATCGCTATCCATTCCCTTCGAAAGTCCCGTATCTTCAATATCGTCTTCTTCTTCTTCTTCTCCTGATTCTTCCTCAACACCAACTTCCTCCACTGCTACGTCGCGGGCCAATATATTTCCACCTGACGCTTTTCGACTTGACGCCTTTCGGCTGATAGTATTCCGCGGCCGGAAGCTACTGCTTTGGCTTAAATCGCACTCGGAGAATTGATCGCTGGTAGTATCTGCCAGTTTGTAACTTATAGGTTTAGGCCCTTGTCGTTCCGGTGGTGGCATCTCTTTATTTTTGTATGGCGGAGGGCTTGATCGCATTGTTACATCCTCGGATTTGGATTGTAGTTCCAGTGATTTCATTGAAGATTGCCTTGCTGGTGGAGGTGGCTTGAATATATTCTCCAGACCGACTGGACTGAACAAATCACGCTGGTCTCCGTAGGCAACGTCTCCGTGCAAAAGCCTCTTCTTCCATTCTGGGGTATTTCGTGACTTTTGTGGTGATGAGCTTAACGACCTATGCTGCACTGTATGATGCTGAACAGATTGGCACGACGATACGGACAGGGTCCTCGAAACTCTCCTGTCTTGCCCGGCAACTGAAATTTCGTTTCGCAGTTTCGAACTCTGTTTCGAGGCATGTGGTATGGGAACGTTATGCAAGTTTGGGCTTCGTTCACTCAATGGGAGGGCGCTCGAATCATGGCTGGATGGAGCCAACGACTTCAAGACTGGTATGCGACTTGCGAAGGGGCGTTCTTCAACAGAATTTGATGATGGCGGCGTGCTTCCTGGAAGCGATGGAAGGGAACCTGCGGGGGAATGTTCGGAGTTTGGCTGTGAAATCCAATCTTCCGACAGAGAATCCAGCCAGGCACTCTCCATCGCGGGTTGCTGTTGTTTGATTCCGATGTTGTTATAAGTTATGCGACATGGAGGGTAAGTCGTTGTTGTGGCGGAGATATTTGCGCGTCGTGAAGTGCTCTGAGTTGATGACAGACAGCTCCTTGATAGCTTTCTCTTGTTTTTAATATAGTCGTATTGATATTTAGTCGTAGTGTGTATCTGTTGTTAGTATTGTGTCGTCCAAGGTCGCCAGCTTTTCGTGCCACAAAAGCAATCTGACGTGACTTAACGCACCCGATCACCAAACACGCGCCTGCTTCTGGCTTATCGTAGCCGCGTGTTGGCAGAGCAACGCGTCCCGAAAAACCTTAATATAAGGGTCTTAAGGTTCGTTAGAGCCTCATTATTCTCTAGGTCGTTCTAATTACGTATAAAGATTACAATAATTATTTAACCTTGGTTGAAGTAGAGAAATATTGGCTATCTATTTACCTAAATGTCATGGATGGCTCTTCTCCATCTCATAAACACCAATGTCGTTATTTTGATGTGCAAGTATACGTATCATGTGATTTGATGACTAAGCCACTAACCAACACCACAACCCCACCATTGACCCCATTTACCCCCTTTCGTTTCACCAACCACATATTATTGCACAGCAAGACTCCTTCTCTTGTCGTGTTGTGCTATCTTGATACCCGATACTACCCACCATATTGATCATTTGAATATATTCATTGGACACAATGAGGGGCGAAGTAAGACCTATTAACCCGTACTATCTGCTCATTCGGCTCTCCAATGTGAGAGTCGGTGAGCATTTCGTTAGCGCGAAGTCGCTGTTCTGACACGGAGCTTAGATCTGTCACATCCACATTGGCCAAGCTGGTGTCCAGCTTGGAAATGCCGCTTGGGAGCTGTAAGTATCCGTGATTATTTATTATTTTTATAATTTTGACCGATTTTCTAACCGTTCCTAGCTATCTCCTCGAGCATGGCCTTTTGCCCAATGGCCGCCCCGATCCCGAGGCCATAGATATCGCCGAGACCGGTTCCAACGAGACCTTCTTCAACGAGACTGCGAGTGGAAAATATGTCCCTCGCTCGATCTTTGTTGATCTCGACCCTAGCCCAGTCGACGAGGTTCGCACTGGCACATACAGAGAGCTCTTTCACCCAGAGCTTCTGGTGAGCGGAAAGGAGGATGCAGCAAACAACTACGCGAGAGGTCACTACACGATTGGCAAGGAGTTGGTTGACACCGTAATTGACAAGGTCCGACGCGTTGCAGGTAAGACTATTCCCCTTTTCTGAGTATACCCCTCGATTGTGCCGGCATCTTTTGTGTGCCCTTGTCGCATTTCTATATACCAATTGCTTCGCAAATACGAATTTTCCCCAACTAACATGCTTTAGATAACTGTTCGTCCCTCCAGGGATTCCTGATCTTCCACTCTTTCGGTGGTGGAACTGGATCTGGTTTCGGCTCCCTCCTTTTGGAGCGCCTCAGCACCGACTACGGCAAGAAGTGCAAGCTGGAGTTCGCTATCTACCCGTCCCCGCGTGTCTCCACCGCCGTTGTCGAGCCTTACAACGCCGTTTTGTCCACCCACTCCACCATTGAGAACTCGGACTGCACTTTCCTCGTCGACAACGAGGCCATTTACGACATCTGCCGCCGTTCGCTCGACATTCCCCGCCCCAACTTCGAGCACCTGAACCGCCTGATCGCCCAGGTCGTGTCTTCGATCACCTCCTCCCTCCGCTTCGACGGTGCGCTCAATGTCGATCTGAACGAGTTCCAGACCAACCTCGTCCCCTTCCCGCGTATCCACTACCCGCTCGTCTCCTACGCCCCCGTCATCTCCGCCAAGAAGTCCAGCCACGAGAGCTTCAAGGTCCAGGACCTGACCCTGCAGTGCTTCGAGCCCAACAACCAGATGGTTGTCTGCGACCCACGCGCTGGAAAGTACATGGCCGTCGCGCTCCTGTACCGTGGTGATGTCGTTCCCCGCGAGTGCAACGCCGCCGTCGCGAGTCTCAAGGCCAAGCAGTCCTTCAACCTCGTTGAGTGGTGCCCTACCGGTTTCAAGATCGGTATCAACTACCAGAAGCCCGTTGTTGTCCCCGCATCCGCTGCGAACCCCGATGGCGCACTCTCGAACGTCGACCGCTCTGTCAGCATGCTGAGCAACACCACCGCCATCGCGGAGGCGTGGAGCCGTCTCGACCACAAGTTCGATCTGATGTACAACAAGCGTGCCTTCGTGCACTGGTACGTTGGTGAGGGTATGGAGGAGGGCGAGTTCAATGAGGCCAGAGAGGATTTGGCCGCTCTGGAGAGGGATTACGAGGAGGTCGGCGCCGACAGCTTCGCCCCTGAGGACGAGCTCGAGTATTAAGCTTTGAGTCGTTGAGAAATCCAGTGCGCCCAAGCTGTTGAGAGCGGGCTGGTTTCGTGGATTTGAGTATCTAGCGTTCTGTTTTTGACGGATTTTTATGTTCTGTGGATTGATTTGACGAGAATGACAGTATCGTGGTAGTATATCCCTCTTTGTGGAGATTGGATTCGTTATATGCCCGTTCTGATTTGATGAATAAAATGATTAAGATGTGGGGACGTCGAAGAATGGAAATACCAGAATCGAAAGTTTTTATATTTGATTGAGTACCGATTCGTATCTTGAGCAAAATCTATCTGTTGATATGCCTCCCTACAATGCTGAATATAATCCTATGCGCCACGGTCGTTTAAACCAACACTGGGAGATCCATATGTATCTATAACTCGGTCCCTCGATCTCCAGACGGCAACCTACTCGTTACATCATTCATGAGCCCGCCATGAATATATCCTCCAATCCTTGATATTCGCAAGCCCTCGCCCAGCATATCCTCTCCATCCACCTATTTATTATGCCACACCAGCGTCCTCAAGCTATCCCAGTGATCACTCTGCACATAAATATAGCTCATACTGCTCCTCAAACTCGACTGCAAGCTCTCCGGGTGCCACCTGAACACATACATCACCATTCCCCAGCTCATTGCCGCAAACACCGGCCAGGCGTTATCCTTAATCTTATTCGACAGCTGCGGGTTCGTCACGAATCCTGTGTTCGGCTCCACGCTCAGCTTCGCCAGACCCAGCGCCACGCGCGCAAAGATGTATATCACGATCTGTTGGCTGACTCCTGACACCTTGCCCGTGCGCGGGTTGCGCTGTCCGAACACCACGTATCCGCCCATCAGGCCGGCGAGGAAGGTGTCGTAGGGGCCCTCCTTGCCGGTGCTGCCGAGGCGCCGCAGCGCGATCATGCATGACTTATAGATTACCGCAAAACGAGCGAGGTTTAGGGCGTGTGTGCGTGTAGCTTTGTAAACGAGCCGGGCTTTCTCTTTGAATCTGAGGGGAGGCGGGTTAGCTTTGGGTAGCAGAGGAGTTGGGATGGAGCAACTTACGTTCCGGAGCGGAAGAGGAATATCATGCTATAATGGCATTGTCAGTATGCTTGCTGGCCAAATAAGGAGCTGCGACGGCGGGAGGGGATGCGTACACCAAGGCATGGGGGAATCGGATTTTGGCACCATAAACAGCGCCATTGCGCGCCGCTTTCACGAGGGCGAATAGGTCCGCATATCGAGGGTTGAGCACTATCTCATTAAGAGCTTTCTATATTCCACCCTTGTCAGTACTATTCCATCACCAAGTGTTGTGGTTTTCAGCGTTGTTTACTCACGTAAACCGCATTAGCCGTCGCCATTGCGGCGGATCGTGCCTCGGCTGAGATCTCAGATAACGTCGTCCCTCACAGCAAAGATGCTTCGAAGCAGAAAGCCAGATGGTTTAATGGCAAATCTGCATGGGTATAAAGGAGATCAAAAGTAAACAATGCAGTAGTCGTTTCAGGCGCAGGAATATAATAGGCGCCGGTTGTGGTGTTAAACAATGATGCTCTCGGCGATCGAGGTAATAGCAGGCCCGAGTCGGCTTTACGACTCGACACTCGGGTGGGATGGATGGTCCAAAGCTCTACCCCACAAAGTACACTACAGGGGTGCTGAATACGGTGGGCTTGATGATTCCCTTGTGACAGAGACTTCCTCAATTGTAAGGCACCAATAAAACTAGTCTCGACTTTGAGCATTATCTCCACGTGACCACTATCGATTTGAACATTTCGAGAATCTTTTTCCCAGATTTCCATGAGGAAGCTTGCGACGAGCAGAATCTTGGAGACAACACAACATCAAAATGCTCCGCCAAATGTACGTTTCTAAACGCAAAAATCCGCAACAATGCGATTAGAACTAACCCATTGACAGAAAACCCCGCAACGCCCGCTCCAAGCGCGCCCTCGACAAGAAGGCCCCTAAGCCAGTCGAGAACCCCAAGAAGGCGCTCTTCCTCCGCGGCACCTCGTGCTCGCAGAAGACGCAAGATGCGCTCACCGACCTGTACTCGCTGCGCCGACCCCTAGCGCAGAAGTTCACCAAGAAGAACGAGATCCACCCCTTCGAGGAGGCCAGCTCCCTCGAGTTCTTCAGCGAGAAGAACGACGCCTCGCTGCTCGTCTTTGGCTCCTCGAGCAAGAAGCGCCCGCATGCGCTGACGCTCGTGCGCACCTTTGGTTACAAGGTCCTGGATATGCTGGAGCTGAACCTCGACCCGGATAGCTTGCGCCTGCTCAGCCAGTTCAAGAACAAGAAGTGCGCTGTGGGACTCAAGCCCATGCTGCTGTTCAGTGGGACGCCGTTTGAGAGCCCGATCCCTAACGAGTACACGATGGCGAAGAGCTTCTTTACCGATTTCTTCAAGGGTGAGCCGGCTGAGAAGGTGGATGTGGAGGGGTTGCAGTACCTGGTGTCGATTGCGGCACGCGACACTGTCGATGGAGAGGAGGCGAAGCCAATGATCCACCTTAGAGTGTACCTAATCAAGACCAAGAAGAGTGGACAGAAGTTGCCCCGTGTTGAGGTTGAGGAGATGGGACCACGCATGGATTTCCGTGTTGGGAGGATGAAGGAGGCCGAGGAGGCGATGCTCAAGGAGGCGATGAGGAAGGCCAGGACGACACTGGAGAGGCCGAAGAAGAACATCTCAACTGATATTGTCGGTGACAAGGTCGGAAGGATACATCTCGGCAAGCAGGATCTTGGTGAGCTGCAGACGAGGAAGATGAAGGGATTGAAGAGGACTAGGGATTCTTTGATCGTTGATGCTGAGGATATTGAGATGAAGGAGGAGGAGCAGACCAAGAAGTCGAAAAAGAATGTTGATGTCTAGTCGGAGATAAAGGCTGTTAGGGTTTAACAATGGGCGTTTGGTGTTTGGTGGAGGGAATGCGATAGTCGTGGTACTCATGTATGCTCCGGGCGAAGAGGTTGTCTATAGGGCTTGAGAAACTAAGCTGTATTCGTTTCTGAAGCATGATCCTGAATTCCTCGTGCACTACATCGTGATTCGTCCATAATTATAAAACTAAATGAAGAGTGGTTCAAGCGTTTGGTATTCTAAACAAGGTTGCAGTGAAGCTGAGGGGACCAGGCCCAGCTATTATAAGCACCCAGCTCTATCTATACCATTACATCAGAGCTTTCCCAATAGCTCGACAGTAAAACCTCAACTTTCTAATAATGTGCTTCAATAGCCCGTCCCTACTAGCCTCTCTCTAGCAGTCACGTCTCTGCCGGCCTTCCCTCTCCCTTCCCTCTTCGCGCGCTCTAACTCGGCATCAACATTCCAGTCACCTAGCATGGCATCCATGTCGCTCAGGACATCCTCTACCAGTCCATCGTCATCGTCTCTAGTCCCGTACTCCGCCATGGAAAACGGGGGCGCCTCATCCTCGTCGCCCCAAGGATTAACTAGCTGGCTCTCCGTCATCATCGGAATAGCTAGGCCGGCGGGAGCGGTGATGGCTTTGTCCTGTTCTACTCCGTCCTCAACCATGGTATCGACATCCTCTGCCTCGGTGACTACATCCTTGCCACATTCCTCCCCAGGATTTCTATTCGCAGGTTGAATCCTCGCATCAGCGGCCAAGAAGGCCTCCGCCATAGCACCGACGCCAGGACTATCTGGGGGGACAGCATCCTCTCGAGATACACTCCCTAGCAGGCCCTTTGATGCACGTCTAGATAAGATCCCACTTGTCCACTTAAGCTTCCTGTGAAATCCATTGTCCCCCTCAGTAAGAGACTCGGCTTCTGGTGGTGGAGGTGGACTAGAAAGGTCCCGTGGCTCAGGCGCATTGTTGCTTGTCTGGTCGGGTTCGTTGCCACCGGCATCATCATTGTCACAGCCGAGTGCATGAGGGCTAAAAGAGACGCGCTTCTTAGCTTTGGTGGGGCATGGGTGTACTACTGGGCTTTGTGTGTTGTTCACCCAGGGGTTTGATAGGGAGAGGAGGTCGTGGTTTCCGACCTCCGCCGGCTGTGGAGTGTGAGACTTGCGCGGTGAGAGACATTTCGGAGACTTCGGAGAAGATCCTCTGGGTGTTGATCCCGATAACATAGGGCCGCTAGCAACGAATCCGTTAGATTGAGGTAGTTCGGAATTGTGTTCGACAGCTTCAGTGTTCTGGACTGGAGCTTCGGATATTTTTTCGGATAGTTGAGTATCGCCGTTGGGTGTATCGGCGGCAGAGCAGTGTGATTCAGTATCTGCAAGCAGTAGATCGGCATCTTTACTCTGGCTCATCCAAAAGTTGAAGGGCTCCGCGGTAGGCTCGGCTGAAATGGATTTAGGTGCAGGTATATCCTCCTCAGCTACCCAAGGACTTTGCGGTACAGGCACGGAGTCGACCTCTTCAGGAGCAGATGCGAAGCTTGCCTCTGAAACTTGGTCCTCGTCGATAACAGCAGCTGCGAGTGGGAGATTCGAATTAGACTCTTCGGTCGCAGACACGAAGCTTGCCTCCGACGCTTGGTCGTCGTCGACATCAGGCAATGGCGGCAACGGCGAGGATTTCGAACTGGGCCCTTTGGATGCAAAATGTTCGATGATTTGTCCCAGAGTGGAGTCATTATCTGTTAGGTCAGGAGCTGCCAGTTGAGAACCTGTGCTCTGTGATAATTTATCCCCGAATTTTGGTTCTTCGGCGACAATGCTATCAGTGGCGAGAGGAGGCTCGGTTTCTCTGTGCTCGACATCACTATCCCTTGACTTCTCCGCGGCGTTTTCAATACGTGGCTGGCTCATAGAAGCTTGCTGGCTAGCAACAAGCCCCTCACTTTGTCCGTTCTCTTCACGAGAAATAGCGGGTGCATCGACAATGGTCTCGCTACCACGGCCACCAGTTATTGGTTTGGGGCGATTTTGGCCTGCATTTTCCAACTCATGTGGCCTCTTCTCAGTAGTAACATGTGGGACTGGTGAGACAGAGGGCGTCCGATCGTTGACATCGCTATCTAGTGGCCGCTGAGCTTCTGAATTTTCAACTCCATCGTCGTCGGTAATGTCAATAATCGGCACAGAGTCAGGCGCTTGCTGCTTAGAATTGGAGATGGGAAACTGCGGCTTCGCCACATCGATTTGATTTGAAACTTGGCTACCAGAAGATCTCACGCCTTTATCGTGCTTGCCGTCTTGAGCTGCTCCTGGCGGGCGAAGGGCCGCCTCTGGAATCTTCTGTTTCGTAATAGCCTTACTTGTATCGGTATCCTGTCTATCCTTGGCCGGGGTCGGGGCTTTGCGCCTCACTCTGCGATACTTGAGGCTTCCTGGTGGTAACGGAGAATCGAAGCTTCTTGATCGATCGTTTCTTTTAGGCTTAGGTATTTGCAGCTCCACTGCGTTTTTCGGGAGGGGATGCGATTGACTCCTTGCTTGTGACGCATGGTTTGAAGACAGCGAGGAAACTTGTGAAGATCTAGGCCTATTTGGCTTTAGGGGCGTCAGCCGCTCAGCTGAACGAGCTAGATCTGAAGCTTGTGAGAGCCCATAAAGTATCTCTTCGTCCAGCTGACTTCGCAGAACCGTACGAGAGGGTGAAGGCTCAAATGAGGCAAATGATTGTACTGATTTGTGTCTAAAAGATGACTCGGGCTCCACAAATGAACTTTCATTCAAAGAATACTCGGGTGCTATGCGGCCGGTTTCCACGACCGGATATGACCCATCCTCGTCTTCGCTGCTTGCATTGGACAACGATTCCACATGTAGTCTTTCGCTATCTGACGGGTTTTTTCTGGACACTGAGTCTGGTCCCATTGATATGCATCGCCGTTTATTTTTAGTCGCTTTTGTAGTTACCGAGCTAGTAGCTTGGGCATTGCCATCGCCACGCCCCTGAGTTGGGGTGCTCTTGGAGCGTTGAAAATTCGGCGTGGAAGCACGAAGGGTGGCTGTTTCAGAAAGTAGTTGTCGATTAAACTTTGCGATATTTGCACTAGACATAGGCACACTAGATGTATCTAGTACAGCTTTGTCATTGCCAGTAATATCTCGTGTCCTCTCCTTCGGTGTTGGTGACGTGGGGTCTGACCAGTTGTTGCGAGACCGCTTTCCAACATCTGCCCCTTTTAACCAATTTGTATCCGCCCTCCTCTTTATACCAGCGTTCGGCTTTTGTAATATATTTTCCCTCTCATTAAGGTTCACAAAATCGCTGGGCCTTCGGCCCTGATTCGCAGCAAACCGCTTGAACCCAGAATGTAACTGGGGCCGCTCTGGCTGACGATTATTCACTATATCCATTGATGTGCTAGAGCATTCGGCCAATGCTTTGGTTCGCATACCAACGGAGCTGGGTAAGTTGTGGTCATTCCTGCTACGCTTGCCCAAGACGCTGGCGGAGGTGGTTTTGTGAGCGAGGCTTCGTGGTTCCGTAGCTGTGGTTTTGTTCCTGGATTGCTTCTCGGTTGGTCGTTTTGATCTCCACGGGTTTACCCATCCGCTATTCTTGTCGAATGGCCCCCTAAGTTGTGCTGACATTATCAGAGGCGCATGCCCACCAAGGTATCGTAGTTCGATAGCATCGCGCCGTTTCTGTCGCTCTGCCTTTGCTAGAGGACTATCCTCTGCGTCTGAACCTTCGCAGATTACCTCGTCGTCGAAGCAGAGTGCCATTTCGTCCCCAAGGTTTGCCATCCGCTGACGGGCTCTCTCCAGGGCTGCCATTTCATAGAGTCAGGCCTTTGTGCCTTTGTCTCAGAAAATGGAAACGCCCAGGAGATCGTGCTTGCAGCCCAATCAACTTAAATTTGATGGCTGGCAAGAGTTATAATTTATCTGATATCCATGGCATATTTCGCAGCCGTAAATAAGTCGACGCGGTCGTGTATGTTGCTGTTTGTGCCTGGGAGCAAACTCTTGGTGTGTGGAAGTGGAGAACGCATGTCGTCGCGACAACGTGCTTCCGAGCGCGTGTCACTTTACGCCAAGTCAGGTGACCTCCAGATACGTCCTTCTGGCTCCGCTGGAGCACAGACACCCAACATGCAAAAAGCAAAGCTGAGTGTCACGTGGGCGTTCGGCAGTTGTTGGAGCCATTTGCTGCATCCCGTGCCAGCTGCATGCTCTTGCCAGGGTATTTATTTAATCTTATTACTCTGACATATGCAAGAGAGGACCCATGAATACTGAAGTATTCATCTCGATATTTTTTAACAAATCGATATTTTTTGCACAGTGCCTGGAAGCTCATTCATCTATAATAAATCCTGTCCCTGGTCTCCTCCAGGCTATTGATGCTCGTCGCCCCTTGACTACTTTGCACTTGCATGCATTAGAGAGCAAAACTAGGCCCTTAGTTTATGAATCGTCTGTACGGAGTACAGTAAGGTTATTCTATGGAAGCTGTCAGGTGCAAATTGGGAAGGTGTAGATCGCGGTTTCTCCGTATACACCATCGGCTTACTGGCCGCTTACATGGTACATGCATGACTGCTCGTACTCCATGGCACACGCATGGCACATGGCACACGAGCGCGATTAACTGCGAGATGAGATTCTGCTCTGTCCTTGGCTGGGGGAAAATACTTACTGTGGTGGGTTTAGTTGCGGCCGCCGTCTCCAACGCCAGTGTCACTGGCCCCCCCGGAGAAGGCGTTCTCCCCAGAAAACCCCTCTTCTCCAAAGCTGTTTTCCCCAGAGCAGTCCCCAGACCTATCTTCCCCAGACCTATCTTCCCCAGACCTCTCTTCCCCGGAGTTACGTCGCCTTCCCCAGAGAAACGCGACTTATATCGATATTACCGTTTCTCCGCGCCTCCTTGGCACGTAAACTCTGCCACAGTCATGCTATCCCCGCATTAAATCTTACTTTTTCGCCTCCTTTTCCATCTATCCTGACAATTCTCCGTCCTAGCTTCCCCGGCCCTCTTTTTGGCTTACCACGAAATCCGGGGCACGGCTTAGCTTGGCGGCCGAATGGGGAAGGTCGAAATCGCAGTAGCGTTCCACCCGCCCGGGCACGCTGGAATGGCAGTACAGGCGCACGTTTTCCCACCTCGGCCAGAGCACTTTGGTCAAGTTTAGGCTTGCCTTTCTCGTGCCGCTTCTTGGCCGTCATGCTATCCAGTCGGTTCCATACTTCGGTCGTCCTTCGGTGCCTTCTAGCTGCCTCCGGCCAACCCACTCTCGGATAGTCCAAGCCCCAAAGCCCCCGTCCCAATGCGCGCCTTGGAATATAAACTGCCATGTGTGCATCGGTATGTCTCCACGAACTGATTCGTCAGAGTCTGGGGTGAGTATTGCCCCGGAGAGTTCAGCCGCTACCCTCGTTGTGTTGGCTTCTCTTGGCGGCCACAACATTTCCAATTGGTGCAGAAGAGGTGAGACAAGATTCAGTTATGGGGCCAAGAACTATCAATTTTGGATTGTTGGCTTGGCAGCACGCTTTAATTTATCCACACCACAACAGCCAGTTGAAAATCGGGAGATCATCCCGGCACGTCCACCCCCGTACAAAAAACGCGGGGTAGTCACCAGGGGACTTACTTCTATATTTCCGTGCTATTATCCGAATCCACCCATTCACACTTTACACGGACCCATACGAGAATTGCTGTCATGGCTCAATTGTGCTATATAGTCGGCGGCGGCCCAAAGTATCTGGTCTTTCCCGTTAAGGCCCGGCTTCAGAGCATCTCGTCCCAGGAAGCACCGCCCCCCTGAATAGCTGTCTAGGAACGAATTGTTGAGATGGCTATCATTGCTGTTGCCGATGGCACGTCCGATCCCATCCTCACGCGCATGGTCGCGGAGGACAAGGTGCCTTGGTACAAGAAGAAGAATCTGAGAATTCTGTACCTCTACCTCTTCCTCTGCTGCATGGGCGTGGAGATGACATCTGGATTCGACTCTCAATTGATCAACACCCTGCAGCTCACAAAGGAATTCCTCGTCTGTATGTGATCTCGCGGCGAATTCTTTGAGAAAATGGTTAACAGATTTTAGACTTTGGTGATGGTTATTTGAAGGAAGGGAAGCCCAATATTGCGCCGAATATTTTGGGCTTCATGTCAGCTTGCTATCAGCTCGGTTCAATCTTTGGTGTCCCGGTTGTGCCGTACTTCAACCAGCGATTTGGTCGCCGATGGTCGATCATGGCGGGATCTCTCATCATGTGCGTTGGAGCACTCCTCCAGTGCTTCGCTCAACATTGTATGTGAAACGGTCCAGTGTGTCTTTGCAGAGTTCTAACAATTCCTTAGTGGCTATGTACATCATTGCCCGTATGCTCCTCGGATTTGGCATTGTTTTCTGTATTATTGCTGGATCTGCCATGATTGGAGAGCTTTCATACCCCAAGGAGCGCGCCACCATGACGTCCCTATTCAACTCTTCGTACTTTATCGGCGCCATCACGGCTTCCGCCATCACGATCGGAACTGTCAACATCAAAAGTAACTGGAGTTGGCGGGTACCTTCTATCCTACAGATCTGTCCGTCGCTGTTGCAGATTGCCTTTGTCTTGTACGTTATATGCTGCTTTGGATCCCAAGGGTGTTGGTCGTGGACTAACTAGTATATAGCCTCCTACCAGAAAGCCCCCGTTGGCTAATCAGCAAGGACCGCGATGAGGAGGCTTTCGCCGTTCTAGTCAAGTACCATGCCGAGGGTGACGCGGACTCTGTGCTAGTAAAGGCGGAAATGGCACAGATCAAGTCGACCATCAAGATTGAGTTGGAACATTCGAAGCAGTCCTGGACGGATATGGTTCGCACTTCTGGTATGCGTCGTCGTGTCCTGATCGCGTCCATGCTCGGCCTGTTTACACAGCTGTCCGGCAACACGCTTCTTTCGTACTACTCCAATCTCCTCTTCGAACTTATGGGATATACCACCACCTTTGCGAAGACCAGAATCAACATCGCCAATAACTGCTGGAGTTTCATCAACGCCACAGTCATGGCCTTGATCATTGTGAGGTTCAAGCGTCGCTGGATGTTTATGACCTCTGCGGCAACTATGTTGTGCGTGTTCATTGGGATGACTGTTTCTTTCGAACAGCTACGTGAGGCCAAGAACGCAGGAGGCAACAACCGTTCTGCTTCCCTCGCCGCCCTGTTCTTCTACTTCGCCTTCTCCCCATGTTACAACATGGGTAACAACGCTCTTACATACAGTAAGCCCCTTCTTTCAGTCCCCCAAAAATCCAATATCCCGCTAACAGCCATCCAGCCTTCCTCGTGGAACTCTTCCCATACGCCGAGCGCAGCCGTGGTATCGGAATCGAGCAGGTCTTCGGCAAGCTCGGTGGCTTCTTCTCCACCTACGTCAACCCCATTGCTCTTGATGCCCTCGACTGGAAGTTCTTCGCCATCTACTGCGGCTGGATCTTCTTCGAGTTCAGCTTCGTCTACTGGTTCTACCCCGAGACCCACGGGCGCACGCTCGAGGAACTCGCTTTCTGTAAGTCATACCTCTCCATATCCATGCAGCTCAAACTGCGTAAATGTGAATCGATTACTGACTTTCCCGCACAGTGTTCGAGGACAAGGCGCTCGCCGACAAGGCCGTCGAGGCTGTCGAGAAGCAGATCCATTTCGGTGGTGAGAAGGATGATGTTAACCGCGAAAGCTTGGCGCATCTTGAGGACGCACCTCGCAAGGAGCTTGTTTGATGTGAGGGATTTTGACCGCAGGCTGGAATATTGCCGCGTTGTACTTCGTTCGGTTGTAGTTCTTCAAATTGAACACCACCTTCTCTTATAATATTCATAAATGTTGCCTTCGTTCGTGTCGTGAAAATTCTTGCCCGGTATTCGATCCCAAAACTCCTATTGAGCTCAGATAGGAGTAAAGTATCTTAGCTCCGTTATTATCAGTGCGGACACCAGCCCCTATTTCCGCCCAAACTAGATCCAGAAACGATTCAAGCCACGCGTCCAAGCGCATTCCTCCACACACTTCTAGACGGGCCAACTCTGTGCAGCAGTTAACTGATATGAGAGAAAGCACATAATGCGTTCAATCCTATCGACAATCTGATACATCACCCCACCTACACATTGTGTGCTTTCTCTCGTGTCAATTTACTAATGCACAGAGCTAATGGCGTAAAAACACAGTTTTCAGAGACAGATTTCTTCTGTTAATCAAATGCCGTCTCATGCTTAGGGAATCTATGCCAGAGAAACAGGGGTTTTTTATGGCTGGTCTTCCTCCCTATATCAGCAATCTCACCAGGCAAGACATCCACAAGGGCAGGCTCCTGGAAAGGCGCAGGAATTAAACCAGTAGGCACATCCTTCATACGTTACTCAAGCCAATCGCGAGTTTACCCATTATCATGGCACAATTCCAATAGAACAGCTTACATTCATTAAGTTTCTAAAGTACTTTTAGTCGTGTTCGCAGTGAATTTTCGTTTGCTAAACAATACATGAACGGATTTGAGTAAAAGGAAATATGTGCGGCTCAACTCCTGGGGCGTCGACATCAGGGTGTTCCACTAGCTCTTCTTGCTTAGACTATGAACTTTTGAAGAAAAATATATATATATCCATGTGGTCTACGTGCTATGTTAAAAATAATCTCGCACAAATTCGCGCTTCTATCCTTTCCCCAGGATAAGTCATGGGGGTGATTTAGAGGAAGAATTTAATGTGAGGGCTGGCTTACATCTCTCTGTATAAGAAATCAACGGCATTGATGTTATCCACTTTGAGAATCAATCCACATTAGGTACGACGCTTTCCCGAGGGACGTCATTGATCTCCTATAGCTCGGCTTTTAGATCACCTTTCTTGCAGCCCTTGCGCCTTAGGTCAACTACGAAGCGGCCAAACGAACTCGCCACCACTATATTGTTGTCACCGCTGTATTATCGTCACCTCCGTATTATCGTCACCGCTCTATTCCCATTGTTAATAGACCACTTATCAGCGACAAGAGCCCTCACGCCTGCCTTGGTGTCGTCTACAGCTGCAGTATCTCATCAGTAGACTGCTAAGTGATCCTAAGTATCTTGATCTCTATTATTATCCGTATTTCAAATTCGGTGAGCCTATCACATCGGATTTGAAGGTGTGAATAGCCTTCACAATCGACTATAGGCAATAATTCGCTGGCAATTGAATTGACATCTAACTTCATCTTTGAATATACCGATAGAAGATAACATTCTCAGGTCATAATTTCTTTTTATCTTGCCTTGAGGCACCGAGGTTCGGTTCCCAGACGAGTTGTTATTCCACATGCTCCTACGTTATATACTCACCCATAGTATCTCTAGTTGGCAGCTCATCAATATAGCGTGTCTCGTCGTCCGGACACACAACGCCGGTGGATTCCCACAACCATGCACCTCAGTGACGATACAAGGAGAATGACATAGAGGGCAAGGATGTTTATTTCAAGTCTGGCCTTTTGAACGGGCAGCCTGAAAGCCACGTACGAACCATATTTTCAAACAGAGCGATAACATGCCTCTCCCCTTTCCCCTTTTATTCTTCCAAATTATATATATCGTTATACTTCCCCAACGCCTCCCTCCTCAACTCTTCCACCCCCCTCCCCTCAAACCTCCCCGGATCCAACGCCTTCCTCAATTCCTCATCTTCACCCTCCCCCTCCTTCCCCAAAACCATCCCAGCAATCACCCCCGCCACACCCATCGCATGCGTAACCCACACCGCCGCCGCAACCCACAACCCCTGCACCCCCCTCACCGGCCCCGCAATAGGAAGCCCATCAGGCGTAACCGCAAACACACCATTCAACCTCCTCGCCCCCTCCCCCTGAATCTCCTTTGCCGTCTCCTCAGGAAACAAACTGAACGCCCGCCCAACCGCCCCATCAAACCTAGCATCCCACTCCTTCTTCGCGGACTCCTCAGCCGGCACCGCAACAGGAACATGCTCATACGTCCCGAACCCATCACACTCCCCGTGATCACGTGCATAAACCCCTTTCTCGGGCCATCGAACGAATGGACTCTCTTTCTCCCTCACCGCGCGCGAGGGGCCGTGGATGTACGGGTGCGCGACGGGGATGACGGGGATGTGGAGCAGGTCTTCTAGGAGGGCGGTACTCCAGATCCCGGTTGCGACTATGACCTGGGAGGCGGGGAGGGTACCGGTGGGGGTCGTGACGCCGGTTACGACGCCGTTTTTGCGCTCGATAGAGAGTGCGGTGGTGGGGAGGAAGGTTACTCCATTGGAGCGGGCGGAGGCTTGGTAGGCGTCTACGATGCGGGAGGGCTCTGCGACGCCGTCGGTGGGGAAGTAGAGGCCTTTCGATACCTCATCTGGCTTGATAAACTGCGGAGCTAGCTTCGCTGCTTCATCTGATGAGAGGAGCTGTGCTTCTAGCCCCGCGGCGTGGGCGAGTTTGAGACGCTCCTCGAGGATCGAGATGCCCTCGGGGGTAGATGCGATTTCTAGCCCTCCGACGGCGGAGAATGCGCCTGGTGGGAGGGAGAGGTAGGCATGTACACTTGTTTTGGCGAGAGTGGTCAGCGCGGGGAGGGCGTTGAGTTGGCCGACGAGGCCGGGGGCGAGGGAGGTGGATGTGGTGTGGGAGGGGGGGGAGAGGACGGTGATGGAGAGAGAGGGGTCCGAGGAAAGGGTGTGGGCGAGGGCAGAGCCGACGACGCCGGCGCCGATGATGATGAGGTTGGTTTGGGGGGAGGACATTGCGGTGGATGAGGTGTGGTTAGGGGTCAATAAAGGGGCTGTTGGTGTGAGTGATGTGGTGATAGTGGTGAAGCTGGGAAACTCGTATATACTTTATATGTGAGAAATCCCACAGCGGGGAGATATTACCCCGCTGATGACTACCTAATACGACCTACATAGTATTGGTGTCATCAACAGATAGGCTAACATTTATCTTTTGGTATGAAGAGGTATGCTAACATTTACCTACTGGATTGCGTATTGTAGTTTGAAAGGCGTATCTCAACTCCTTGGCGCCGTAGCTTCGGGACAGGAGGTCATATCCCACGTGACAACCCACGTGATATGGTAGTTCCTTTTTCAGTCTGAACCTCGAGCCTGGGACGCCTGGCTAAAGCAGCACTCTATACACATTCGGTCATACTATACCTCCTCGCACGTTATTATGCTAAAGTAATATAAATTGCAATATAAATTACAGCACAGATTAAAAAGGGCACTCTACCGATGATCTTGCTGCGAGTAGGTGGAGAGCGCGGCACAGAATCAGCGCTTCCGTTTCGTTCCGCCCGTTAATAACGCCACTTTGCCAGGGGACCCCGTTGAACCCCATCGGAAGCCCACAAAGAGTTAGTATGCAACACTCTTATTTGCACGACGATGATAAAATTGCATGGGGAGAGCGGATGCAGGTGGCGGAAAGCGGTATAAAAGGCGTATAACTTCGTATAAATGCCTGTAAGTCGAGTATAAAAGTAGAGCTTCGTGTTGGAAGGCACAGGGTTGTCTGCTTGCTCTATCAAAATCTGACGTCACCAACGGACAGTACCTCTCTTTCTACCATATCCACCACCAACGGCCAAGTACCAAACTCGACTCGCAGCCTCGGTTGGGTCAAGTTCTACTAAATAAATAATTTTTGAACCGTTATTTCCACGGAGATGCTTGTCCTGGTCCAATTGTGTGGTATTTCTGATACCTAATACAATATTCCTCATATCTTCTACGCCGTTGACTATCACTGTTTGGCTGGACCATCTTTACCGCCGCCCTCCCGCGCGATCGTCGTCTGGTGGAGATGCCCATACTATCCTTCATGTTTGACTATGGTTCGACTTTCTCCAAGATAATCCTGTACAGCCTCCGGTCTGGACTTTTTCAGACTTTTCCAGGGTTCAACCCGCTCCCTTATCTTGCTCTGAACCCCGTTCGGCAGCGGTTGGTGGGTTCCTAGTGAGGCACCCCGTTGGACACTAATCCTCGTAGTGCTCCTCCAACGTCCACTTTTCTGCCCCGTTCAATCTTCTATCTCCATATCTCCATCGCCCTTCCCCATTCAAACCCACTCTCTTCCGCCACTCTCAGTGCCCTGATTCTCTCGTTCTCGACCTAATTGGCGCCTCACTCGAACCATATGTGATTCTCGACGCCCCTGGGTCGCCGCACTGCCAACCGGTTAGCTATTCAATGTGGCCTAGTTTGAGTTCTATTTTGGACGAACGCGCAACCGCCCATCTTGGCCATCATCGATTCTAAATTCTAAATTCTAGAACTGTTATAATCTTCTTTCAAACACTGTCGTTACAACCCAATCGCATCCCAATCCTACCTCGAAATCGTGTAATGTTGGCTGGCCAGCAATGCCTCCTCAAACCACGGAATTCAAAGATTTAGATCAATATGCCTTCCCAGCGTTCGATCCCGATGCGCCGCGGCGACGACGCCCGTCCGATGCGGAAAGCACAGTAGACGACGAGTATTCGGCGGATGAATATATCGACAAGAACAAGCTCCGTGTACATACCAGCTATGAGAGGGGTCCGGAGCGTTTCAATACGCGGATGGCCTCGCCCATGTCCCCGTTCGAGCAGAAGCAGTCGCAGCAGCTCGACGACGAGCTTGAGATGTTGAGGGCCGAGTCGACAGTCAACCAGGCAAACGAGGAGAGAGAAAGACAATCGGAGACCCTGTCGAGGACTAGATCCCTCGCCCGAACAAGGTCGAGGGTGAATACCGAGCCGGTGGATGAATTCGATATCGGCACCACGCCGGTGTACGAGCAGACCAAGGTGTATCAGCCGCCCGCCAAACCGGCGACCCGGCTGGCGAAGATGTTTATCAGTGTCCACCAGTCGAGCTTCATTGTCCGCTATCTCTGCTATATCACGCCGGTTTCGCTGATAATACTAATTCCGTTGCTCCTCGGGGCGTTTCTGTTCACAGATACGACGGTGGGAGACGTCAAGCTTATGTGGTTTTGTATTTGGCTTGAGATTTTCTGGCTTACGCTCTGGCTGGGCCGGATCATCGCCAAGTGCATCCCCTACCCGGTCGGCCTTATCGCTACCATCTTCACCAACTCCGAGAAGGTGTGGCGCGACATGGCCAAGCAGCTCGAAGTCCCCATTGCGCTCTTCTTCTGGTGGCTCGCTGTGGAGGTCTCATTCCTGCCAACAATGGTTAACCACCACTCAGATGGCGACAAGGCGACGCGCGGATGGGAGAAGACGATGAACAAAGTCATCATCTCGATCTTCGTCTGCGCCACGCTCAACTTCATCGAGAAGGTCATCATCCAGCTCATCGCCATCAGCTTCCACCTACGCACCTACGCCGATCGCATCGAGATCAATAAGTTTCAAACCAGCAGTCTCGTCAAGCTCTACGTCTACTCGCGCGAGAAGATCGCCATGAAGGACTCCGACTTTGAAGCCCCCGAAACAGAAGAGAACTCGGCCGGCTTCAAGACGCCGCTCAAATACATCAACAAGGCCGGCAAGGGTGTCAAGCAGGGCTTCAACCGCGTTGGCAACGTTGCTGGCAGGGTAGCTGGTGACTTCGCCGGGCGCGAGGTCGAGTCTAGCGCACACCCACAGCAGGTCGTCATACAGCTTCTCAGCAGCACCTCTGGAAGCCAAGTGCTCGCGCGCCGCCTGCATCGCACTTTCGCAGCTGAGGGCGCCGAGACGGTGTCTGATGAAGATCTAGCCCCTGCATTCGACAACAACGAAGAGGCGGACGCAGCGTTCGGGATGTTCGATAAGGATATGAATGGCGATATCAGCATGGAGGAGCTAGAGGCTGTGTGCGTCGAGATCGGACGCGAGCGCAAGGCCATCACGGCGTCGCTGAAGGATCTTGATTCCGTTGTCGGCAAGCTGGACGACCTCTTCCTGTTCATCGTGGCCGTCATCACGATCCTCGTCTTCATCTCTCTCATCTCGACATCCGCAGCAGGCGTGCTCACCAGCGCCGGCTCGGCCGTCTTGGCGCTAAGTTGGCTCTTCAGCGCCACGGCGCAGGAGGTCCTTCAGAGCATCATCTTCGTCTTCATCAAGCACCCCTTCGACGTCGGGGACCGCGTGACCATCTACGGTAACACGGGCGCGGCGGGATTGGGGGATGATTACTTCGTCAAGGAGATTGCGCTCTTATTCACCGAGTTCAAGAAGATGGAGGGACACGTGGTGCAAGCTCCCAACAGCTACTTGAATACCCTCTTCATTCTGAATCAGCGCCGTAGTGGTGGGCTGGCAGAGGCGGTGCCGGTGACGATGAAGTTTGGGACGACGATTGAGCAGTTGGAGGGTCTGAGGAATGCGTTGATGGAGTTTGTGGCGACGGAGAATAGGGAGTATCAGACTAATATCCTGACGGAGCTGAGGACGGTGTATGAGGCGTACAGCATCAGTATGAACGTTGTCTTCTTCTACAAGAGCAATTGGCAGAATGAGCTGTTGCGCTTGCAGAGACGCAATAAGTTCATCTGTGCCTTGATGGTTGCTATGCAAGGTTCGTCCCCCCCATTTACCCCTCCCCACCTCCCCCCC
>JPJZ01001030.1:0-14856 GCA_000750815.1 Pseudogymnoascus sp. VKM F-4516 (FW-969) | reverse complement strand
AGCACTTGGTGCGAAATTCATGAGAAAACCACAAGGTCAGCTTTTCGGCCTTAACTTTAAGTATGTAGTAAGGTTTGTAATTATTTATATGAGATAAATACTACTAAGTACTATAGTTTTGTTAGAAAAATCTCTTTATTTATCTTTATATTAGAAACAAAAGCTTTCTTAGAAGATTTTTCTTTGGTAGTAAATAGAAGGTGCTAGTAGCTAGGTAATAGCTACTAGTTGGAGTATAAGTTAGGGTAAAAGTCCCTAACTTCTTGTTTCTTCTCTAGCTATATTTATACTATAATGTTTTCTACCTAACCTAGTGTCTACTTTGCTTTCTAACCACTAGTTATTCTAATATTTCTACCCTAACTTCTTATTTTCTCCTCAGTGTTATTTATACCACTACTCTTTCTACCTGACCTAATATTAGCTCTGTTTTGTAACTATTTAATATTATAATATTTTAAGCTTGCTTTTAATAGGGCCTTATTTTAAAGAGATTTTAATTCTAAATCTAAATATATAATCCTTATGTTAAGTACTAAATTAGTTGTAAAGTTATAAGCAAATAAATTTCTAGTGTTTTATAGCTTTATAGGTAGTTATGTGATTTAATTACTAGTTTGAGTTGGTGATGGTAATAGTGCCAACCTTACCCTCTATAAACTCTGCAGTAAGGGTTTTATATAGCTGGCTTAGTTCAGCTAGTTGCTTTGATGCTAAGGTCTCCATTGATTTCTGAAAAGATGACTTTGCCTCCCCAACCATAGTATCTAACCGCTGGAACATTTCCTTCTGTGTTGGTGTTCTTGGCGGAGTAGGACTACTAACCGCTTCAGATCTCTGCTGCTGATCCTCCTTAGCATTCCTAAGCAGTGCTAGCCGACGCTTTATTTGTAAAATGCTCTGCGGTTTTGACTGTACTTGTGTTGCTTTCCCTTTCCTGGTTGTCGCATGTTGCTGTGGCGGAGACGGGGTTGAAGATCGCGACGAGCTATCAGATTCCGAGTCACTCGATTCCAAGTCACTCGATGTCGCCGATGTGCGAGACAGCGGCGATGGACATTGGATCACCGTTGTTGTTTTGGCGGTAGGTAGCCCCGATTGAGTCTGCGAGTCGACTGGTGCAGCTGGAGCCCTCGTAGGCGGCTGTATACTGGATTTGCCTGAAGATTTTGCAACCGATGGCTTCTTGTGTTGCTTTGCGGACTCACCAACTACCGCGATGGCCTTGCGTGGAGAGGACGAAACATGTGTCGGCTGGACTGGCTTCGGCGATGGTTTGGCGGGAGTGGGTTTCTCTGGATCGTCCTTATGCTGCGTTTGCGACTTGTTCGTTGTTGTCGGCGCCTTTCCAGGTTGATGCGAGTTTGACCTTGCCGGCTCCGCCTTGGCTGGCGATGTTTTCGCTGGCTTCTTTTTGTTGGAGGGCGGCAGCACGGGCGGCGACGCATTCGATATCACGGGAATGTTTTTATCTTGGGCTTTGCCACCTTCGGGGATTCCAATCGATGACGGTATTGATTTTGTTGGCGATGTTTTGACCGCGGACACTTTGCCTGACAACTTCTCCGATTGCCTTTTGGATATAACGGTTGATCCAGGGGCATCGTCAGATGCGGGAGGAGACTGCTCTAGAGCAGTCGGCGCCGTAATTTTCTTACGTGGGGATTGCTGCTGTTGCTTCTGGGCTACGACAGTTGCTGATGCGTCTTTTGTAGCTGAAATATCCTTTGATGGTGGCGGAACTGCCACCGGATGGGTACTCTTTGATGGGATCAGGTCTGGTTGCTTCAAGTTTGCCACTGCTGCCTTCAAGGCTGCCATGGCAGGATCCATAAGCTGTTCGCTGATTTTGAACAGAAGATGCTCGCCCATGCAATCGAAGATATGATCGTACATAAGTAAGAAAAACTTCCGGGAAACATTCACCTCCATCAGCGCCTCTTTCGCCACATTACTGCTCTCCTGCGATTCGTAACCTGACATGTGAAGAGGCGAATTGAGGGCTCTTGTTATAAGCCAATTCTTCTTGTTTTCTTCGGCCGTTAGGCTATGGTCATCTGGCGGACGGATATAGTCGCTGCCCCTGGTCGCCGTGCCATGAATGCTTGAAGGTTTCTGGGTGTCCCACTCACGGACCAACCATTCACGAAGTTGTACTTTGGTCAAACCTGCTGGAGGATAGGGCGAAGCAGGAGTCGGAGGGCAACAGTACTCGCCGTCGACCATTTGTCGTTCCTTGGGGCAATGATATTGATATTCATTCGTAATAGCGACAATGTCAGCTATCGGCACAACTTTTTTCAAAATGTCATGTTTGCGATCGATATGGAATTTGTCCTGCGAGAGAAGTTAGGATGGCCATAGACAAGTATGATGATGTAACATCGATAAACGCCGAATGAACCTACTTCTAATAAATTCACTTCTTCAACGCCCTCGTAGGCATCGATGATTTCTTCGCCATAAGGATTTTCAGTGCAAGGCTGACCTAACAGAGGCATTTCATAAATTCCATGGGCAACTCCGGCGGCGACATGGGCGGGCAGATATTCTTCTAAGCGACGTTGCCTCGAGCGGCGGCGCTCTATTGCCTGCGTAAGAGATCAATGTTAGCTGGTAGCATGGAAACGCCATCAATAACGATATAAAATGTTACATGCACGTACATCTTCGTCGCGTTTGCGGACATCAGCGATGAGCTGGTAAAGGGCTGGTTCGCATTTGGACTGGGCTCTCGTTAGAAGCTCTTCGTCCAATGTAGGGAACTATGTCGATAACCAGAACGACAATTTGACAGAGATAGATGGGGGGTGTTACACTTTCGTCATCGCTATCTTCCTCATCATCGACGTCGGCCTTCACGCCAGATGCTGATTTCGCGGTTTTGGACACTCCTCCAACCGGCTTCTTCTGATGTTGATCATCTTCGTCGCCGGATTCTTCGCTAGATTCGTCCTCGTCCGAGTCATCCTCGGAGTCCTTGGTGGACCGCTCCGTGTCATCAGTCGAATCAGCCCTTGTGGCCTCTTCAGACCGGCCGCCTGCAGAATACACGGCAGAGTCTTCGTCATCAGAAGAGTCCTCGTCTGAGTCGTCCGAACCGGAGTCTTCCACGGTACCCCTTGGATATATCTTGCTTTGAGATGTACCACGTGGGAGCGCGATAATAAAATCATCCTTCGAATCGTCCTGTCGCCTCCGCTTAGAGTTGTCTGCCGCATCATCCTCAAGTTTCCGTTTTGTGCTGGCTGCCTTGAAACTCGTCGATTCCGAGCTTCCTCCAATTGAGTTGGCTGGCCGGGAGCTGGATCTCCTTGCACGGGTGCTCGCTGCTACGGCTGCTCGAGTAAGTCGGGGGGCCATGTTGATAAGAGAGGAAAGTGATATAAAATAACAGCTTTCTTGTTGAGTGTGTATGAGAGGTGAGCTTGAGAATGAGATGGAGGATAAGAATTCAACGAGGGATATGCTCGGACTTTATAGCATTCACCCCGTTCACTGCTTGTAAATACGAAAATAAATGCTCAACCCCTTGAAGTTCTGTTTGAGCGAATCTCGCACGGATAGATAAAGGCAATGCAACAGTGTGACCTGACTGAAAGATCGAATAAGGATAGTAAAGCGCCACTTACCTTGTGGAAATTTCGAGCTCAACAGAAGTTGGCCAAAGGATTGAGATCGCCCATATATTTTCAGCTTGGATATAATGTGGCGTTTATTCGTTCCACTGGTCGTTCTTCTACAATAGGGGTAGCCAATCACAATTAGACGCTTGCAAACGCCTTTTCATAAATTATGCATAAAGGATCAGATTGTAGCTCCACAATTGCTTTCCCAGCAACACGGGATGAAGGCGGCAGACATCCGAGAACCATACGAGCCACCCCTGGGACGGTACCTGCCGAACTGTCATATTGGACGAATAGGGTATCGACGGAAAAGAACCCGAATAGACGATCGAGGTCCCTGGCGTGGGTGCCGGACTCCACTTTCCGCCCCCGGAGCACTGGTCTTTGGAATACTGCACTCTATCTGCTCATCTATGGTGGTTCATAATCGACGGCACAGCTCAACAGTGAGGCCGTTCCCGAGGACGATCACGCACACCTCCGCGCATTCTCGCACATACGAGGAGTGTGAATGAAAATCTGTTGAGTGATGACCGCTACACGAGTGCGACTCTGCAAGTTTTGGCTCTGGGAAGGGTTGCATCGCTCCGTATGAAATAAGTCTGTGGAGACAATTGTGATAATGATATTTGGCGACAGCCCTACTTTGCTAAGTCAACAAGCCTCCAGACCCCTTCCGTCAGCCCCATTGAGCCATGCCCCGAGCCCCTATATTGGTACGGGACTACCAGAAGCTCCGTGAGCTATGCACTCCCCCACCTGTCAACAAAGCTTGCCACGCTCTTCACATAGCGATCTATATCATCCCTGGTATGGACAATGCTGAGGGCCACAAACCCTCTGCGCGTAACGTATATGTGGTTCTTGATCATGTGGAAATAGAACAGGTCTCTCAAATCGACCAACTCGTCGTTGACGCCGAAATGAACAGCGTTGATGGAGCCAACCCCCGATATCCAGATCCGGCCCCTTGGCACCTTCGCAATATCACGCATGTCGGCATCCGTTGCCGCCTCAACAAGCCCCTTCCCAACAAGGATCGACAGCACGGCCTGGCGGAGATAGTCTCCTAGCTCATTGAGTTGCGTCAGCACAGCCTCTGTCAATATCTTTGTCCCCGCAATCCCCGCGTGCATCGTCACGACATTGTTGTTGAACGTCCCACTGTGCACAAGCGACATTGGCTTCTCAGTTCCATCAGCTGTCGTTACCACTCCCCCGCTCTTCGGATTGAACATTTCCATAATCTCGCGGCGCCCGCCAAAGAGCCCAAAACTCATCCCGCCACCAAGATACTTGCCCATTGTTATGAGATCGGGCTTGATGCCATACTTCCCCGACAGGCCACCTGCATGGTGCAAGCGGCTCGTCATCACCTCGTCGAAAATGAGCAGTGCTTTGAGCTCGGTTGCCCGCGCCCGTAGGTGCTGCAGGAACTCGATTGACGCGGGGAGGCAGCCGCCTGCGCCTTGCATGGGCTCGATCAAGATCGCCGCCAGGGAATCAGCCGGCACCCGGGACAGCTCCTCATCAACAGATGCAATCGAGTTGTAATCTGCGACGATGTACTCTCCCGGCATTGTCATGGCATCCAATTTCCCCTTCGTAGGGAACGACAGGACGGACCCATGGTAGGACCCCGCAAACGTAAGGATCTTGCTCCTCCCAGTCCACACCCGCGCCGTCGTCGTCGCAAGAATGTTTGCTTCCGTACCCGAGTTTGTGAATCGGACCATCTCCAGCCCGGCACTCGCCTGGAACCTTCTCTTGATCCTCGCTGCCAGCTCTCCCTCGAGCGCACTGGTTGCGCCGAAATTAACACCGTTCACCAGGGCGCCCTCGAGCGCTTCGAGGATATCCGGATGCGAGTGGCCATAGATGCCGGCCGTGTACTCGCCGACCATGTCGAGGTAGACATCTCCATCTGCAGAGCGGATCGAGCAACCGCTCGCAATCGTGATTGCCACGGGGAAAGGCGGAGAGAAGATGGTGCTGCGAGTGTTGCCGGCGGGGAGATGGTCAGAGGCTTTGTTGAAGACCTTCTCTGAGGCGGGGTTTGCGGTGACGAAGTCTGCTATGGCATCTTGTAGAGCAGCTTGGACGGTGGAATCTGTGCTCGCCATGTTTGCTAATCGAATATGATAAGTCTGTCTTGTGACAACACAGCCACCTATCTATTTTGATACGTCGTATTGAGATTGCAGTGGTGGGACAAGAGACAGACAGCCAAGACAAGAAACACAAATAATTGGATTCAGGTCCCAGGCAAGACGCACACAATTCTAGCCAAGCAATCTGCAATAATCCGCAGCGCAAGGCAGACCACACACAATCTCCGATGGTGCTGGTGGTGATGAAGTTGTATCCTGCCAAGGCTCACAGCCCAAGACACAGAAAGACAAATAAAATTGGACTGAAGCCCGAGGCAACGACGCACACAATCGTCGCCAAGCAATCTGCAACGCGCGTTCAAAAAACAAATCTCTGGTGCTGTAGATAACGACGTTTGTATATATACGCCAAGGCGCAGGTTAATCTCCACCGCCGCTCGTTTTTTCGATAAATGATAATTGAAGTAAGACAACACAAGAGATAACCAACATTCCTCAACGGGGGATTGAAATGATATGTTGATCGCGGGGTAACTAGCGTACTGGGCATTATAAGGAATCGGGACGGGGTATTGAAAAGCCGCCGATCGGGGTCGGTCGATCCCCTCCAAATTCCCGTGACAATCAAGATGGACAAATCAAAGAATCATGTGACTTACCAGAAACCGAGCACGTGCCTTCAACATTTTTTGTTTAATATCACGTGTATTTTTTCGGTTTTCCGAACCTACCTCACGTGAATTGTTACAGTAACAATCCCGCAATTTCCCCGTCAGCTTGACCTCCGCGGAGCCCCCCTCTTATCATCTCCCTTCCCACGCCTACCATACACCCTGACGTCAGCCTCAGCACGCCTCAGCTGCCGCCGCATCCGCCAAGAGAAAAGGGGCGGTGACGTGACAGACGCCATCTCGGAGCTCGGTCAGAGTGGCGCGCAATCGCGAACGCCGAGCGCAGCTGAGTAGAGCGGGAGACGCGGCATCGTGAGGGTAAGCGGCAGGAGGTGGTGTGATTAGTATGGAGGAGGGAGGTACGGTAAAAGTACAGTACAGTACAGTGTAATGTGATACAGGAGTACGAGGTCGGTAAACACGGGTCGGAGCGTTGTTATTCCTGTTCCTGTAGTAATTTTCGTGCCTGGCCCTGGTGTTTTGTCGTGTTTGCGTTCTAGCTTGGGGCGTGGGCGTGGTTGTTCGCGGCAGTCACCACGCTGGCGGTGGCGGAAATGCCTCACACTCGTCCCATTCCGCGATGACATCATGTGGACCCCACATGGTGCGGAAGAAGCGGCGAGCGAGCGCGGACGGTGAAGGGGTGTTTTGTTTTGGGTTCGTTTCGTTTCGTTTCGCTTTCGTTTTGTTTACTCATGGGTTCCATGGCCTGGACCTTCTCTGGCTGGGCCGGGCGAGTCAGGGTTGGATGTATGGATGGACGGATGGAGGGATGGGCGGTTACGCCGCGGTGTGGTGTAGAGTACTCCGGTGTTAGGAAAGGGATTACTATAGTACAGAGTGCCGTGTGCCGCATGCCCGTATGGAGATTCTCGCACCAGAGCACACGACCACCTGTCTCCTCGGAGCTCGATCTCGCACGTCGCGCGCGAAGCACCGTGTGTCGGTGCATGACGCACAGGATGGCGATGGGGACTGAGCAAGTACTGTACTTGCTGTACAGTGTACAGCATTCCATCGGACTCGAGCACCCTGGAGAGAGCACAGGGCATCTCAACCCCAGCAACGCGTTCATATAGCTCACGGCCAGAGCGCCTGTGCAGCAGAAACATGGGCGCAGACAAATAGCAAATACAGCTCCCTCTAAAACTCCCCGAAAAACCCCAAAATGCGCGATTTAATCCCCGTCCGCTTACCCTGAAAATCCCTCGCGCGGGTCATCCGCACTAGTCCATACGCGGATTAGCGGTATCGGATTCGAAGTCGCTAGGCGAGATCGGTTGTTGGTGGTGGGCGTGGAGAGGGACAAGGGCAGGGGCAACGAGCAGAAAGGGTGTGGGGGTCGGATTTGAGAAGGGTTGGTCGTTGTGGGATGTGGGATTGGGGGTTGTTGGGGGCGCTATTACTGTACACACCTCGGTGGGATGGGCGGCAGTGGAGGGCGGGTGATGCGAGGGATTTGATGACTGTGTGAGGGTGTGTGCGCCGCGTATGTGCGACTGTGAGCGTGTAAAGATGTGTGAGTGTGAGAGTGAATGGTGTGAGGCTGGGCAGGGCTCTGGTAGTCTCGGCGGAGGGGGAGGGTTGGTGATGCCATTCTCGGCGGAGGGGGTCGATGACGAGACGAGGGGAGGCAGGGACGCAGGGACGAGGGGACGACGAGAAGGAGGGGCACGGCACTGTAATTCGTACGTACTCGCCCGCCATTCCCAGCACCACAAGGCCATGGCATTGGCATCACTAACCGCTCCCCCTCACCGCCGCGTTGGACCTGCTGGATCGGTCGTTGCCCAGGAAACACAGACACATCGCCCAGCCTCGCCGAGGAGGACACTGCGGCGCGCGGATTGGGCAGGTCGGCGGGCAGTGCGGCGGGGTGAGGGGAGGGGGAGGGGAGGAAGAGGCGGTGATGACTACACGGTGACTACACGATCGCAATGCGAGGAGGTGGTGATCGGCTCGCGCTCGAGTTGGAGAGGGGCAGTGACGGCTGGTGTTGCTTTTGCTGGGCGTGTGCCCGTACAGCGTATAGCAGAATGCGCATGCGTGCCTGTCCGTTACTGTGCACATCGTGAGTTAGGTTAGCACCGTATTGTATATGCTGAATGCGGAGTCTCGACCCCGACGCGGGTGGCTGCATCGTCGAGGCTGGCCGGGCAGGCAGGTGCAGCGCGCATCGCGGGTGGTGTCGGCCGAGACAGGTCATCGCAATCACGATAAGTCCCGTAAGAAGTATACGTAGGGTGAGGCGTCAAGTAGAACGAGAGCATCACCAATTGCTTCCACCACACGTTCTAGTGCCAAGGCCAGAGACACACGCGGCAGTCTCACCCCGATAATCCGGAGAGACAACGGGGAGACACCATTTTCCCTGAGAGAGCCAGTCTGGAGCGTGGCAGTTATCATGGTGAAATAAGGAGCATCACAGCCTCCCCACCTCCAATCTCGTTGTTCCCCCACCGTTGCCCACCAGCATAGCCCACAGTGTGAGACAAAATTCGTACAGTACAGTACAGTATGCTCGCGGTGGCTCGAAGGTGGCTCACGTGGGTGGCTCAGGACGAATGCGTTTTTTTTACTACTACGGAGTATACAGTAGTATAGTAATCTGGAGTAAAGTATACGTACTGTACAGTACCAGTCGGAAGTACCGTGTAACTCGCAATCGGCGCTAGTTACGTGCCTGAAACCCGTCCCGTCTAGCCGTATGGGGTGTAGTACAAAGAGTACAGGTGGAGACGATTGAGTCGTTGAGGTGCAAATTCGTTCTTCCATCCGTCGCAATCCCCCCCAATCCCCCCCCCCAAATCCCCCAAAATACACTCACGCTACCCCACACGTGATAACACTAAACTGTATTCTGATAAGTTACTCGACGTTCTTTTCTCAAATCGGCCGTGCTCGGGTGGCCTTCCTTTCCCTTATCTTGGCTCTTGGCTTCGGCTTGGCTGTGATGGGTAGTGTGTCGTAGTAATACGTACTGCAAACTGCAAACTACGACAACATCGTTTGCCCCGCATTACTCGTGACTTTTTGCCCCTCTGCCCACGCCCACACCAAACGCTCTCTTCCACACCCACGCCCACGTCTCTCGTCCGCCCTGGCCCTGGCCCTCGCCCTGACCCTGACCTTTCCCCGTCTCGTCTCGCCTTTTCGCCTCTTCCACTCCTCCGCGGCCTTTCTTTATTCTCCGTCCGTGTTGTCCGTATGTGGAAGTATGTACACTGTCCAGTAGTATACGTAGCAACGTACTGTTTTGTTTTGTCTTGTCTTGTCTGGCTTGCCCTTACCCTTGCCTTGTCTGTTCCTGTCTGTTCCTGTCTGTCCCTTCGCTTCCCTTCGTTCCTCGCTCTTTCGGCCTCTGGTCTGCGTTCTTCCTCCTCCGCCGCCCATCTCCTTCGCCCCCCACAGATACGCCGAGAGTACTTCCACTTCCACTTTCAACGTCCTTACTGCGCCCAGACAACGGACAAGTTGATCACATTTAACGCTGACCAGCAGTACGCCTTACTCGACGCCCCGTGTTACCCATCGTAGATTCGTAGATATTGCACACGACAGCAACCACGTACCCCCCGTCTGTACGTCGAGTATGCTGTGCTGTATGCTTGTACTACCCTCGAGAATGCTGTACTACCATCAAAGTGAGTACTACTAGTAAAAGTCAACTATGGGGAATTCTATTGCTGTACTGTATGCTGTATGTACTGTACTGTTGTACTGCACACTCAATCGACTCAATCCTATCTATTCTGTCCAATCATATCCATGCAGTAGTGAGTGAGTAGTCAGTCCTTAACGCTAATCCCTCAATTCCCGGCATCCTCCTTCTATTGCCTCCATGGCCTCCATATTCCTCCATCTTCTTCATCGTACCTTCCCTGTCGCTTCCTCTCTTCCCTGCAATTTAAAGGTACGTATTCTCCATTATTCTCAATGTACTACTATCTACTAACAGAATAGTGGAAACTATTCTGTTACTCTCCTCCACTAAACTTCTTCTTCTCCCGCTAAATAAAAGATACGTCTTCTTCTCCCTCGTTCCTTCCTCCGCTGCAATGTCATCGGGAGTGACGGCACGACCGGGTTGACCGGTCAGTAGTGCCTTTCTTAGTCCCTCTCCCTCAACTCGCTCAACTCAGTAGCGGGGTACCCTGCCGGTACTCTACCTTTCCCTTACCTTTCGCTGATCCGTCCTCTGTTTCTTCTCAATCGCCAAGTATACTTCTTGTCATCTTCCCCCAAATCCCCCCACCCACTTCTTCCCCCACCTTCCCACCACTCACATCCTTCCAATTCCTCTCAACCCGGCGAAAACTGAGGAACCACTCAATCGACCACCGACTTACCCGTCCTTGGTCCCCGTCTTAATGTTGTGGTCGCGGGTCGGTGCTACTAAAATGTGTTTTTTTTCTTTTCCTTGCGCCATATATTAATACTTCCCCATTCCCCCCTCCTTCTCCGATTCTCTCTCCTCCTTCCTCTCCTTGTCCACGGGCGAAAACAACATTCACCACCAATCTCCACTCTCCCCTCCCCCCTCCCCCCCCCGAATCCGCTGCAATGGCGCGCGATCTCGAAGTCGGAAACGCCGAGGCGGAAGACCGCCGGAGCATCGCCAACAATGAGAAGGAAGTCGAGCTCGACGAGTACAGCAACTTGGTTCGCTACATCTCCACCTACCGCGACACCAAGGGCCCTGCCGCTGCTGTCGAGGAGCAGGCCGATTACGATGAGAAGAAGCGTCCCTGGTACGCCTTCTGGCGCAAGGAGCACGGTCCCGGCGGCGCCATCGATATCCCCGGTGACTGGCTCGAGACTGACATCAACACTGGTCTGACCACTGAGGAGGTTGAGCGCAGGAGGCGCAAGACTGGCTTCAACGAGCTGGCTGATATCAAGGAGAACATGTTTCTCAAGTTCATCGGCTTCTTTCGCGGCCCGGTTCTCTATGGTACGTTTTCAGCCAATCGCTCTCCCCCATTCATCCGCCCGCGTCCTGCCATTGGCTCTGCCATTGGCGTGTGGCGAGTTTAGAATCACGTGCTAACATTTTTTTTTCTCTGCAGTTATGGAAGTCGCTGTTCTCATCGCGGCTGGTCTGCGTGCTTGGATTGATTTCGGTGTCATTATCGCTATTCTACTACTCAACGCCGCCGTCGGATGGTACCAGGAGAAGCAGGCCGCCGATGTCGTGGCCTCGCTTAAGGGTGATATCGCTATGAAGGCCACCGTCGTCCGCGACGGTGCCGAGCAGGAGATTCTTGCCCGCGAAATCGTCCCCGGAGATATTGTCATTCTTGAGGGTGGTGGTCACGGAACGGTTGTTCCCGGTGACTGCCGTCTCATCTGCGCCTACGACAACAAGGAAGATGGATTCGTCAACTACCAAACCGAGATGCGCGCTCAGGGTCTCGTCGGCAAGAAGGCCGGCAGCCCTGAGGACGAGGATGAGGAGGGTCTGCCCCACGGCGGCCACGCTCTGGTCGCTATCGATCAGTCCTCCATGACCGGAGAGTCCCTCGCCGTCGAGAAATACGTTACCGATGTCTGCTACTACACCACTGGCTGCAAGCGCGGAAAGGCCTACGCCATCGTCACCTGCTCCGCCAAGGGCTCGTTCGTCGGAAAGACCGCCATGCTTGTCTCTGGTGCCCAGGACTCTGGTCACTTCAAGGCCATCATGAACAGCATCGGAGGAACTCTCTTGGTTCTCGTCATGGCCTTCATCCTCGCTGCCTGGATCGGTGGTTTCTACCGTCACTTGAAGATCGCTACCCCCGAGGATTCGTCCAACAACCTTCTCCATTACGCTCTTATCCTGCTCATCGTCGGTGTCCCCGTCGGTCTGCCCGTTGTTACCACCACCACGCTCGCCGTCGGTGCTGCATACCTCGCCAAGGAGAAGGCTATCGTCCAGAAGCTCACCGCCATTGAGTCCCTCGCTGGTGTTGACATTCTCTGCTCTGACAAGACCGGTACTCTCACTGCCAACCAGCTGTCTATCCGCGAGCCTTACGTTGCCGACGGTGTTGACATCGACTGGATGATGGCTGTTGCCGCTCTCGCCTCGTCCCACAACACCAAGCACTTGGATCCTATCGACAAGGTCACCATCGTCACCCTCAAGCGCTACCCAAGGGCCAAGGAGATGCTCATGGAGGGATGGAAGACTCACTCTTTCACCCCCTTCGACCCCGTCTCCAAGCGTATCACCACTGTCTGCGAGAAGAACGGTGTCGTCTACACCTGTGCCAAGGGTGCTCCCAAGGCCATCCTCGCCATGTCCAACTGCTCCAAGGCCGTCGCTGACGAGTACCGCGCCAAGTCTCTCGAGCTCGCTCACCGTGGTTTCCGTTCTCTCGGTGTTGCCGTCAAGGAGGGTGAGGGTGACTGGCAACTCCTCGGTATGCTTTCGCTCTTCGATCCCCCGCGTGAGGATACCGCCCAGACCATCGCCGATGCCCAGCACCTCGGACTCCAGGTTAAGATGCTTACTGGTGACGCTCTCGCTATCGCCAAGGAGACTTGCCGTATGCTTGCCCTCGGCACCAAGGTTTACGATTCCGACAGACTTGTCAACGGTGGTCTCACCGGCAGCACCATGCACGATCTCTGCGAGAAGGCCGACGGTTTCGCCGAGGTTTTCCCCGAGCACAAGTACCAGGTCGTCGAGATGCTTCAGCAGCGTGGTCATCTTACGGCCATGACTGGTGACGGTGTCAACGATGCTCCATCTCTCAAGAAGTCTGACTGCGGTATCGCCGTCGAGGGTGCCACCGAGGCTGCCCAGGCCGCCGCCGATATTGTCTTCCTCGCCCCCGGTCTGTCCACCATTGTCTCCGCCATCAAGATCTCTCGCCAGATTTTCCAGCGCATGAAGGCCTACATCCAGTACCGTATCGCTCTCTGCCTGCATCTCGAGATCTACCTCGTCACCTCGATGATCATCCTCAAGGAGACCATCCGCGCCGAGCTCATCGTCTTCATCGCCCTCTTCGCTGATTTGGCCACCATCGCCGTCGCCTACGATAACGCTCACTTTGAGAAGCGCCCCGTCGAGTGGCAATTGCCCAAGATCTGGGTCATCTCCGTCGTTCTCGGATCCCTCCTCGCTCTCGGCACCTGGGCCCTCCGCGGCACACTCTTCCTCCCCAACGGCGGTATTATCCAGCGCTTCGGTTCCGTCCAGGAGATCCTCTTCCTCGAGGTCTCCCTCACCGAGAACTGGCTCATCTTCATCACCCGTGGCTTCGAGACTCTTCCATCCTGGCAACTTGTTGGCGCCATCCTCGGTGTTGACGCCCTCGCCACCATCTTCTGTATCTTCGGTTGGTTGTCTGGTGGTGTCGAGGAGTCCGTCTCCGGCGACTTCAGCCACTTCCGCGGCGATGGATGGACCGACGTCGTCACCGTCGTCTGCGTCTGGCTGTACTCCATGGCCGTCACCGTTGTCATCGCCATCGTGTACTACATGCTCACCAACTGGACCTGGCTCGACAACCTCGGCCGCAAGTCTCGCAGCGTGCAGGACACGCAGATCGAGAACATCATCAGCCACCTGTCCAAGATCGCTCTCGAGCACGACAAGGATAAGGACCAGTGGAACATCAAGGCCAAGAGCGAGAACCTTGATGAGGAAGACGAGTAATCTACTCGTTCTACCTCTCTTCATAAACCCCCCCGCCCGATACCTGCTCTTCTCAAAATAATTGGAAACGGAAAGGTCGTGGGGGGGCGAAGATTCGATTTAAAGAAAGTAAAAATATAGACAAAAGCATAGAAAAAAAAAGACATGTTCACATACACACACTACTACCTCCGACCACGTCTCACATCACACACACTCACACGAACTGGCGAATCCGACTCTTCGGCGCCATGCTCTCACCATTTTCCTTTTTATATATTACAGCATGATATCTTGCATAGACATCTAGCGGTGCCGGTGGGGTTTTTTTTGGCGGCGGTGGCAAAGGGGGGGTGCAATAGATTGAGATTTTATACTTGTATATAGCGCGAGAGTGCAATAGACTTTTGTTTCTAATGATCTTTGGTTTTCCTTGCTTGTGAATCGCCTTGTGGATTGCCTCACTTGTGAATTTGCCTTGTGATTTGCCTCACTTGTGCATTGCCTCACTTGTGAATTTTCCTTCGTTGTGAAGAGCATGCCGTAACTTGGAGGTTTTGGCGGCGAGTGGGGGTGCAGTTGACAATAGAGGTGACATGGGATGTATGAGATGTGAGATGGTGAGATACCTTTGCTTCACGACAGGTAGGTACTGTAGACAGGTGGAGTACCCATCTGACAGATTTGTATCCCAAGTCATAGTACATACCCCTCTAGATAGGCTCATGCAGTAGCATGTGGCAAGGGAGGGGGGTGCAAAAACCTTACTCCCCTTCTTGGCAGCGGGGGTAACATGTTACAGGGAGGGGGTTGGG
>JPJZ01001029.1:0-17795 GCA_000750815.1 Pseudogymnoascus sp. VKM F-4516 (FW-969) | reverse complement strand
AGATCCCCACCGACTTTACTGACCCCGCCTGCACGCCCCCCTTCCGCGTCACCACCTCCTGCAGCTCCGACACCGAGTCCGACAACGGCTCCTCGACCTCCTCTCGTCGCTACCAGCGCGCCAACCGCACACGGGCTCGCGAACGCCGCCGCGAGGAGCGCGAGCGCATGGGCCATGCGCTGGCGGAGTATGGGGAGAGTTCGTCAGAGGACTCGGAGGAGGAGCCGCCTGCGCCAATTGAGCTGGACTGGACGGACAATGATTTCGATTTCGACCGCTTTCTGCACCCGGATCAGCAGCCGGGGGGGAGGCCGCGGAGCCGCTCGGGGTCGCGCGGTGCGAGGAGGAGTCAGCCGTCTGTGGTGTCGCTCGGGTTGGAGAATGCGATTGAGGCTGCGGATGAGGCGACGGAGGAGGCGGTTAAGGCGGTTGATGGGAGGGGGAGTGGGCAGGGGCTGATGGCGCCGCATGCGAGGTTTTTTATTGAGAGGGATAAGAGTCGGTGTCGGTTGGTGTTTGAGCCGGAGGTTAGTGGGAGGTATATTTTGTTGAAGATGTGGAGTCCGGAGGTGGGGCCGGATGGGAATATTGATATTCAGAGTGTGGTTGTTAAGGGGTGGTGTGGGGGGAGGTGGTTCCCGAAGGTGGCGTTGAGGTAGAGAGGGGGTATAGAGGGTTGGGGGGCGGTATATATGATTGCAACACCAAAGTGGGGAGCCCAAATGGTCGAGTGGTGTAAAGGTAAAGGCATCGCGATGAATTACGAATCATGGCTTCCAACGAAACGAGACGACGAGCCATGACGGATGAACAGCACATGAACTCACGAAGACATTGCGCTACACTCCATAGCCCAGTCTCATACAAATATCACATCATGCATAATCACATCTCAAATCCTCAACGCGACTGAGATCTGCATGTTGCCATCCCATTATTCAACATGCCATCCTCTCTGCAATAGAGCACTTTTCGTAAGGTAGGTTTGTTCGGTTGCCCTCTAATATACAGAAGTAGGGAGAGGTAGGCCTGGCCTTGATATTCATATCCCTCCATCCTGTTCCTCCGTTCGTTTCGGCTATGCACAGACTACCTCCTCCTCATCCCCATTCTCGGGCCAGATCCTGCCGCGCGCGAAAACAAAAAGGCCGTCCTCATTATTCCAGGTAAACATGGCGATATGCCCAGAAAGCCACTCCCATGCCGTTTAGTTACCGAGAGCAGCCTGCCTGGCTTTGGGGTAACAGAAAAAGAAAAATCCGCCGGGGGGAACGAGATGCAGGTAGGGGTAGTGTGAAGTGGCGCATCCCATATGCGCGCGAGTGTCCATAATCGTGGTGCTGGTTGCTGTAAAAGGGGGGGCCGCCCGCGAAAAAGCAAAAATAGGAAAGTAACGCGCATTAAAACAAGAAAAACAAAATAAAAGAAGTATTGCCGCCGAGGTGCGTGATTCATTCGTAATTTGTTGGACGAGACGTAAAATTTGTAAATCCGTTGGTAAAGGGGTTCGTAATACAGTGTCTGGGGAATCAAAAGAATTGCATTATTTTGAAAAGAAAACGCAAGAACGTTGAACGCTAAGATAGTAAAGGAAGGACGTAGTGTCGTCGTCGTTTGTGCCTTTCGGGCTCGTAATAGTTGTGAAATTCCGTCGTGGAGTTGTGAAAGTTGAAATCTTGCCCCTTGGAAAACAGGGGCGATGAAAATAGTAACCGGGGACCGTGAATTTGTTCGCATGGTCATGGGGTTCGTTAAATGCTGCGTTGGTATGTTCGTTCGTTCATTTGCAGGATCTAATTGCTTGCGGTAAAAGGAGGAAACGCGTCCGTCGATTCGATCAAAGGAAACCTATTACACCGTCGCCTGCGTAGCCTGCTCGGTAGGGGGAGGCGCCTGAGTGGTTGCCGGCTGGCCGGTCAGGCCGAAGAATTTCTTCAATGCGGAAGGGGTAGAGGGGGCGGGGGCTGGGTTGGTAGGGGCATCGCTGGGCTGTTGCGCCAGGGCTTCATTGGCGGCGGCGGCACGGGCTACGACTTCGAGGTTATCGCGGGATTCCTTGGTGGCAGCGTCGTATTGGGAGGTGTCGTCGTTCACTTCAACTTCACCTACGGGCTCCGCTGGGGCGGTTACATCCTGCTCCTCCTCAGATGGCTTACTCTCCTCCGCATCGGGCTGGGCACGAGAGTCAGCAGTGCAGACGACAAATGTGATCAAATGTGATCATATTAAAATAGAATTATGGGCTTATGGGCTACGAACGTTTGCTGCGGGAGCCTTGTTCTTCGGAGGCCTGCCGCGTCCGCGCTTGGCTGGAGGCTCTGAGCCTGGCGCAACGGGCTCTCCTTCAGACTGTCCACCAATTGACTTGCGCTTCGCAGGTGTAGTTGCCTGCGGGGCGTCTCCGCGCTCAGAAGCTTCCTTTGCCCGCTGTGCGAGCTCTGCATTGCTTGGGCGGCCGCGCTTTCTGACTGAGCCTGTGGCGGGGGTGGATGTGGTTGGCTTGTCGGCTCCATTCGACGCTGCTGCTGGCTTCGGCTTTATCTCGCGCGTCTTTGCTGGCGTTGCAGGGCCGTAGAATGCGCCTGCTGAGAGGGTACGCTTGATTCCACGAGAGGTCTGTTTGGCGCCATCGTTGTTCGAGTCGCCGCTAACGCCAGCCTTGAGGTTTGCTAGCTCGGCGGTACAGCTCTTGACGCTGCGACCTGTGAAAATTCGTTAGAAATTAAGCTTCAGATATTGTACATAGTGTCCCGCGACTGTGTATTTCGAGGTTTTGGAAGCTTTGGAAGCTTTGGGGTGGGTGTAAGAAGCTCGGCGCAAGCTTACCAGCAGGGAGACCAATAACGTCCCAGTCGAGATCGGAGTTCTGCTCTCGGAGTACGCTCAAGAGCGCGGCGATGGGAGCATCTGATGCCTTGAGAATTTCGGTGAGCAAAAAGCGCTACAGAATACACGGTCAGTATTAATCGCGTTGGGTGGAATCGCCAGCAATATCATAAGGCGCTGGCGTTCGCGCATATGCACTGCGAGGCCCTGTTGATATGAACTGTCCGACACGGCTTGCGTACCTGCTCGTATTCTGTGAATGGTCCAACAGCCATGGTGTGTAGTGTTACGTCGGCGAAAAGAATTGAAGAGGTTGTTTGTTTGTAGAAGGTAAGGAGTGGTCGTCCAGGTATGGAGGCTGCCTGTGGTGGTGGGGGGGTATAGGCAGATCGGATAGGCGCAGCAGACAGAAGGAAACCGGGGAATTGTAGAGGTCAACGGGGTCAGATATATTAGAGGCAGTGAAACGAATATGTGAAGAAGATTGGTGAAAAGGGTGGGTATATTAAGAAGCCCCTGGAGTTGAAGCGGGTGAAGGGGTTGAAGGAAGGTGGATGAGGGAAAGGTCGTCCGAGGTTTGGTGGTCGGATTAAGTGGTCGAATACGCGCAGATTGGTGCTTTCCTATAAATGTCGCGTCTCTCCGTGTTTCTCACTCCCTCCTCAATCAGGTCGGGTCCTAGTGCGTTTATGGCCAGACAACCAACACCAAACAAACAATTGAAACAAACAGCCGGCAATTAAACGCCCAAATGGAGTATTTGGCCCAATATACATTCAATTTGTGCCCCAGGATTTGCGGCCTCTGCGGCCTGTCGCAATCTAAATCTGTTGTCCTGGAGATTAGCCTTAGGAAAAAGGTGTTCCTTGCCTTGAAGCAGGTGTTTTCCAGGTCTTTCCAGGTCTTTTCCCTCGAAGGTTTCGCGTCTTAAAAGGCACGCTGTTGACAGGTATGGAGTATACATACAATACTTCTTTCTCTAGGGTCTGAGGGTCTAACAGGCTTCGAAAGCAAGGGCCGTTGAGGGATGTTCGTTTAAGTTCGCTGAATCGTCGACAACCCGGTCCACAGGAAATGAGATTGCCAGAAGCGTGCATACAAGCTGCATATGCGCCTGTAACTATGAATAAACTAGCCGAACTTGAAGACGGATTGGGAAGCCAGGGACAAACTATGACTATGTACTGAAAAGCTCACCGAGGATCAGAAAGAGCAAGAGCACGAGCATAAGCATGAGCATGCGCACCTTCCAGCATTTTGCACTGGTTATGCGACTGACTCTTTTGTCTGACTAGTCCAAGAAAGAAAAATTAGCGGCTTTCGCGCCTGTCAGAGGGCGCCGATGCGACGCCTTCCGACGCCCTGCGACCTCACTACTGCGTAGTAAAGGAGATGCAGCTAAGATGGCTAAGAAGGGAGAAGGGCTGATTCATATTTTTGCTAAAAGCAGCATTGCGGCGGGTAGACCAAGACATCTTTCTGTCCAGCGCTTGACTGGACTCTTAGTATGCACCACTTTGATTGCGTGCATGAGAAATGTCCTATTCCGGCGAGCAGACATGGTGTCAAGCAGATGCTATAGGTTCTGCTTGGACACCATGCATGCTGCAGAAGAACGGAAGAGAACGCCGTCCACTTCCGATGCAGGAGAGTACAGCATGCACAACACGAGCGCATACAGTTCGCTGTAACTCTACTGCAAGTTCCAGCGACTAATTGACCCCATCTTTCTCTTCTGACGAATTGAAGCAATTCGCAATCCACACGGCGCCAGTTTAATAACAAGAGGTGGAAAGAAGTAAGGGAATTATGAGAAACTGAGACAACCCCAGGACAGTGAGGAAGGGTTCATCCTCTCAACCCTTCCTTCAACAAGCCGGTGGCTGATTGGGTCTGTGGCGCGTCTGCGTTGTCCTTGCAGGGTACCAAGAGCCAGTTATATCGATGAAAAGGGTCAAACAGGTCAAGAAACCAAATAGCCATTGGACCAGAAAACGTTTCGCTGGGACCAGTAAAGAGCTCAGACGCACCGAAGCATTTTGGTTAGCAACTTTAGCGCTCGATAGTCCCCGTCAGACCCCGTCACCGGTCCCCCTCACACCCGTCGGAACACCCCTCCACCCTCCACAGAGCCCACAAAGCCCACACAGCCAACTGACAGCTTTGCCAAGCTAAAGCCCACAAGCCCGCCTTTCGTCACATTTTGTGATTGTCCCAGTCGCTTTGCATTGATACCCGCGGCGACAGGCCCATCGATCGATCGATCCTTTTTGGAGGCATCCACCCTGAGCCTCAACGTCGACGTTGCTCGGCTCCACCGGCCCTAGATGCGAACCGGTCTCGGTTTTTCTCTCGCTCTTTCAATTGCGCATTCGTAGCGCAGTTTCCGTATGACTCGGCCTGCATCACGACCTGCAGTTGACTTGTGCCGCTGGGGTCGCCGACTCGACGGCCACCCCCACATCGAAGACCGTAACAACCAGTGAAATGGCCAACATGTTTCGAATCGTTTCGGTCGCGAGTCGCTCGAGCGATCGCTTTCGAATCAAGATATGAAATATCGCAGATTTCGGCGGCTCGTCCCAGTTTTATAGCGACCGATGGCCATGCCCGACCGCCAGTTCCATCATACGCCAGTGCTGCATTGTGTGTTGGCAAGGCCGGAATGCATCGCTTCATAGCCACTACAATCGATGCAACTTGCAACGCTGGCTATACCAGGGGAATCCCCTGGGTATTACACCGTCCATATATCCATATATCCACATCTACCGCCCCTAGATTGACGCTGTGTCCGCGGCCAAGAGATACACGGGGGCTTGGATATGCAGACAAGACTTGCTGATGGGATGCATCCACGCGGTCACCGCCAGTTCGAATCTGGTCTGGTAATATGTGATGATCGACTCGGTTTACCTTACACAAAACCTGAGCTGCGGATACCCGCCAGAATATTCATACACAAGAAGGATACCTGGGATTCGATTGCTGCCGGTTTATATTCTACCCCTACCTTCCGCAATGAAGCATGTCGATATGCTACTGTCTGTGGAGTCGAGTCAAAGTAGCCCACATATCACAGCTTGAACGGCCACTGTTCTTTAAACCATGCTCCAAATTTATATTGCTAACTTCTGTAGTCACCAGAGATATTGGTATGGGATGGAGACTCCAGCGTGGAATATACATTTCCAACTTCTAAAAAGCGACTGAAACATTCTACGTACGCCGTTCCTGCTCAGCCATTAGGACTTGGGGACTCAGTTGTCACTGGGAATGGTTTAAGATGCCACCATGTTGGCCTACGAAGAATGCCCAAGCGCAAGGATGTGGTGCAGCGAGGTAGTTAGGGTTCTTGCTGATAAACACCTGGCATCTCGAATAGTAAGTGCAAATATAAGGAAATTTTTCTTTTAGCCATTTCTCGTTTGGCCTCATGGAAAAGAGTGGTAGTTTACGAAAGGTGGTTGGAGGGAGGAAGGAGAGCTGGATCCATATCGGCATATTATACAAATATCTTTGTTGAAATGTGCGCGTTCACAGTTCAGTTGGAAGATTTTGCTTCAGACACGTCGGAATTAACAGGCACGCGCCAGAATCTGGTCATCGGCGTTGGCGGCATTTGCCGAAACGTGCCAGTTGATGTTCCCATTCAGAACCTCCATTCATATCCCACTCTTCTTCTTTGCAGATAGCAATTCAATATTTCCGGGCAGATCTCGACTTGTACAAAACACAGTGATATTGTGGGAACACGGACATGTAATCACGACGCCTAGCGACCTTAACTGGACCTTGATAATACGGGGAGGAACCATCTGTGCAGCGGGCATCCAAAAGTCGACATTTGACCCGCAACCCTACTTCCCCATTCGAAGCTGTGCTTGTCACCTCTACACTCCACGACATATGCAACTGCGGAGAGTTGTATACATGACCTGGCAGTCACGCTCTCTTTGTTAAACATACCACTTGACGAACCCCGACCAGATTGCATCCCTGGTGCGAATTTTGAATCAGTGCAGAACGCGAGTCGACACAGGCGGCTTTGCTCCCACCACTTGCCACGCCACGAGCCACCGACTTGCTCGCCAGCTCTGTTAGAGGCTGTACTATACCTTGCACTCGAAGCTATCGAATCTGTATGCGCCTGAACTGCGCGCCACTGTCGCCTAAGGCTGTAAAGCCTCGCCGCACTGGCCTACAATAGCCACCCACCGAGTCCAACCAGGCCATAAAGGAGACACAACTGTGAATTGGTCGCGAATTCATTATGTCGGACCAAGAAATTGCTCCCAAGACCGAGGCGGTCGATACTGCGCTCAGCGATATGAAGTTGGCTGAGGAGGACATCGCGACGGAGGCAAAACCTGCCACTCCGCTAAATACAGACGACAACCTACAACCATCACCAACGCCCAAACAATCACGGTCACCTACACCCGACGACAGTATGAGGAACAAATCTGAGACGCAGACGCCGACGTCTGAGGATGAGGTCAATACAGAGGTGGTGGAGGGAGATATCGTTGTGGTTCAAGAGCCCGGAAAGGCACCTAAGCTGTCAAGAAAGGCCTCCCAGAAGGTCGTTTTTAGGCCCCCACCGTTATTTGATCATCTCGAAGATGCTACGCCCGAATGTGTAACCAAATTTCAAGTCATCCAGGACTGCATCTACGGGTCAAAGTATATGGGTTCTGCTGACCATGAGGCTCTGGGCTGTGACTGCTCTGAAGACTGGCGTAAGTTGACTCCGACTTCACTACGTGGCCTAACTCCCCTACTAACTCATGCATAGGCGATGGCAAGAATCACGCATGTGGGGAAGATACGGACTGTATCAATCGCCTGACAAAGATTGAATGTATGGACGATGAGTGCAATTGTGGCCCTAACTGCCAGAACCAACGCTTTCAGCGTAAGGAGTTTTCCAAGGTTTCCGTCATCAAGACGGAGAAGAAGGGCTACGGGCTACGCGCTGATACCGACCTCGCCGCAAATGATTTTATCTTTGAGTACATCGGGGAAGTTGTCAACGAACCGACGTTACGACGCCGGATGAGGCAGTACGATGAGGAGGGCATCAAGCATTTCTATTTCATGTCCCTTACCAAATCAGAGTTTGTCGACGCGACAACAAAGGGCAACTTGGGTCGGTTCTGCAATCACTCATGTAACCCCAATTGCTACGTCGATAAATGGGTGGTCGGCGACAAACTCCGCATGGGCATATTTGCCGAGCGGAACATCAAAGCTGGCGAGGAGCTCGTTTTCAACTACAACGTCGACCGTTACGGCGCAGACCCGCAACCATGTTATTGCGGAGAGCCAAATTGCACTGGCTTTTTGGGCGGCAAGACTCAGACCGAAAGAGCTACGAAGCTCTCGCATACTACGATCGAGGCTCTTGGAATTGACGATGGCGACGGATGGGATGTTGCGGTTGCCAAGAAACCTCGGAAGAAGAAGTCGGGAGAAGATGACGAGGAATACGTCAACAATGTGCAACCAAAGGGACTTGACGAGAATGGCGTTACGAAGGTCATGGCTACGCTGATGCAGGGCACGGAGAAGTGGATTGCCGTCAAGCTGCTTAATCGGATACAACGGTGTGGAGACGAAAGAATCCGTCAAAAGGTGGTGCAATTTCACGGTTATCGAATAATGCGAATCTGCTTGGAGACGTGGAAGGAGGACAATAACATTATCCTCCAAGTTCTGGATATCCTGTACCAGCTGCCACGCCTCACCAGAAACAAGATTGTCGACTCCAAGATTGAGCAGGTAGTCGAGCCACTCACCAAGTCGGAGCATGAGGATATTGCGTCAGAATCGTTGCGGTTGATGGATATATGGAGCAAGCTAGAGGTTGCTTATCGCATTCCAAGGAAGAAGTTCGATCCCACTGCTCACGCAGCAAACCAATTCGATGCTCGCCGAGGAGGCGATCGCGAAGATGAGCCTTCGCATAGTATCCCAAACCCAACCGTCGCAGCGCCTACCGGGCCCAGAAACTCCACTGCAACTCCACGAGGTCCCGCAAGGCCTTTCCAACCGAGACCGCCAATGCCGAGGAGAGCTCCATTGCCTTCAGGGTGGTTTGCAACACTTGATCCGGCAGGAAATACCTATTATTATAGCCGTGGTGGTCAGACAACGTGGCAACGGCCGACTCTGCCTGCGAACGATGCCCCAGCACCGAAGAAAAATATTGCAAAGGCTATCCAAGACCAAAAGCGGCTGCAGGATATCATCGACTCAGTTACGAAGGGAGACCAGGCTAAGCCAGTAGCAACGCCAAAGCTGTCCGAGGCAGAATTAAAGGAGAAGAAGAGGGCTGAGAAGTGGCGTTCGTTGCCTGAGGAAAAGCAGATGAAGATATATGAGAACACTGTAAGTGCACAACCTCTCTGCAATTAATCACGACTTACTTATACATAAACAGCTTTCTCCTCATATTAAGTATGTCATGGATAAATACCGCAAAAAGCTTCCAAAGGAGGACTTGAAGCGCTTCGCCAAGGAAATCGGGAAGATTCTCACTGCCTCCGATTTCAAGCACAAGCGCGTCGAGGACCCGACAAAGATCACCGAGTACCACGAGAAGAAGGTTAAGAAGAGTGTACGAGACTACTTCGAGAAAGCCGTCGCCAAAAGAGTGGCGTATGAGAAGAAGAAGGCCGAGAAGAAGGCAGCAGAGGCTCTCAAGAATGGACAGACTCCCGCGAGCGTCGTGTCAAATGACATTGATACCCCAGCTACGGCAGACACCGGTACCCCTCTTAACGCCGATACAGAAGATAAAGCGGCCTTATCTGACGTCGAAATGTCGGATGACGAGCTCCACGCACAGTCCGTCCCAGCCACCCCGGCCGGCGACAGCTCAGGCGACGACACACTGAAGCGCAAGCGCGACGAAGAAGCCCAGCAAACACCCGCTGAGAGCGACGACGCCTTCGCCAAGCGCTTCAAGGCCGACGGCACGCCAGGCGACGCTTCATTCGGCCCGCCTCCGCCACCACCGCCTCCCCCAGCAGACGCGCAGGTACCAGTCGGGATAGAAGAAGAAGACCCAGCAGCGGCGGAGATGCGAGCAGCTCAAGAAGCGCTCGAGCGTGAGAACGAGGCTGCGGTGAGAGAGGAGGAGATGCAGCAGGCTATGGCGCAGGGCGGCGAGGGCGCAGATTGTAAGATGGGCGATGGTAATAAGGTGGCAAACGGGACGCATGATAAAGCAGGTGACGATGCCGAGATGGACGGTCTGCTTCAGAGCGAGCGGACAGAAGTGCTGAGTCACTGAGTGTGAGTGGTTCGAACAAAATGGCGTTTATTTTTGCATGCATAAGAGGCGCGCCGGGTGGGTTGTAAAATAACCCATTTTTTTCTTTATTTATTCTCTTAAGAGCGCAAAGGGGGGCTTTGCATATATTGTACGGTGTAAATATATTAGGCGTTAACATGGGGAGAGCGATTTCATTGGGGATGGGCGCCGTTTTTGGGGGTGATGGATGCATTGGCTTTTTTTTTGTGTGGGCATTTCGGGGGGTTAGAGGGATCCCCTGACTCTGCTGGAGAAAGGGGGGAACATATACTACTAGGCAAATGTACTATAGAGGAATACCAGAGATGCAGCGAGGGAGCTGTGGTAATTACTATTGGGGTAATATATGTGTTAATTATATGTGTGATATGGATATATCTACTGTTGCCTGCGAAGTAGTTCATAAGTATACTTGACGAAACACCATCTAATAACGGCTCTCGTCGCCAATCCCCCTTTCTAAACAGATGTGAAATCTCGTTTACCTCTCACTGACTTACCTGCCCCCCCTGATACTCTTGCTCATCACATAACACTCGTACTCATCGTACTCATCGTCCTCCTCAAACTCCTCCAATTTCTCGTCCTCGTAGGCGTACTTGTCAAAGTCGTCCTCAAAGACGTCCTCCTCGAACTCGTCCTCAATCCCATACGGCTCAAAGTTTCCTTCAAAGCCGTCCTCCTCTATGTCGTACTCCTCAAAATCGTCCTCAAAATCGTCCTCAATCTCGTCCACCTCGGCCACATTCTGCTCAACCTCGCTCTTATCAATCTCGACCTTCTCAGTCGCGCCCTTTTCAATCTCATCCTCCTGGATCTTGGCCTTCTCAGCCTCGGCCTTCTTAATCTCACCCTTCTCAGCCTTGCCATTCTCAATGTCCTCCTCCTCGTCGTCAATGTTCAGACTCCTCCTTGTCCTCCTGAAACTCATAATCGACACTCTCACGTGCTCTTCATCCTCCACATACTGCTTCAGGTCCTCAGGAACCTCAATCTCCTCAATCTCCTCAAAAAACTCACGACCGAGATCTTCATCCTTCTCCCCCATCACCCCCGATGCAACGGCAGCCTTAAAATGTGTGCGCTCCCATTTCCGCTCCCACCCATTTCGCCGTTTGCGCCGTACTCGTCTCCCGGGATCAACACCGCTCGGGGAGCTTTCTACGAAGTCAGTGAGGAACTTTTCGGACCACCAGGGTTCGTCGTTGAGAAACGACCACCAGGGGAGGGTTTCTTCTTCTTTGGTTAGAGTAGGTTTTGTGGGATCAGATTCGGTGAGATACTCTTTGGACCACCAGGGGTCGGATTCGATGAGAAGGTTTTCCGGTGATTTGGTTAGACTCATGCCTGGGGCTGTGGGAATGGAATAGGTGGGGTGCTCTTTGGACCACCAGGGATCGTATTCGATGGGAAGGGTCTCTGGGCTCGGTTTTGGGTCCTTGGGGCCGGGCTTGGTGAGGTCCTCTTTGAACCACCAGGGACGGGAGTCGAGGGAACGACTTTCTTCGAACCCTATCACGTTCCCCTCAATCGTGCTCTTATCAACCCCAACCTTCTCAATCTCGCTCTCCTCAATGTCTCCCTTCTCAATCTTGCTCTTCTCAACTTTGGCCTTCTCAACTTTGGCCTTCTCAATCTTTCGATTCCTCTTCGTAGTCCTCAAAGTCACAAGCGGCACATACATGCGCTCTTCATACTCCACATACTCCACATACTCCTTAACGTCCTCGCCCGCCTCAAACTCCTCAATCTCCTCAAAAAACTCACGTCCGAGATCCTCATCCCTCTGCCCCATCACTCCCGCCGCACTAGCAGCCTTCGAATGCATCCGCCCTGCTTTCGGCCGCTTGAGCTGCTCTGTTTTGCTAAAACAACCATAGGTTTCGTATTTTTCTTTGCAGCGGTCCAGGTATCGTAGGTATCGTTCATCCGACGAGAGTTTGAGTTTCTCAGCGAGACGCCACCACCGTGGTTCGGATATGAAGGGGGCAGTTTCTGTTGCGTTGCTTAGCGTAGGTTCTGGGCCTTCGGGATTGGATTCGGTGAGAAGGGTTTTAGGTGATTTGGTTGGACTCATGTCTGGAACTTTGGGATTGGAGCCGAGGGAAAGGCTTTCTGCTGCGCTGGTTAGACTCATTTTCGATGCTGTGGATTTGGATTGTGCTGTGCGGGTTTTGGTAATGGTAAGGGCGTGTGGAAGCTGTGTCGTGGTCGGGGTTGCTTGGATCTGAGATAGGAGGATTAGGGTGAGGAGGGAGTTTAAATATGCTGTAGATAGACAGAGCTTTCTATTCTGATGGTGTCGAGGGTGAAACTTGACAAAGAAATCTATCAAATCAATAGATCGTTTTGAGACCGAAACGGTAACAGGACTTTTTTTATCCAAGGGCAAGAACAAAGCTCATTATCCCCAGGCAAAAGAGCCCCATTGTTCATTAATAACAAGGCTCTCCTTACAATACCTCGTTTCAGTATCCTACAATCTTTATCCACCTCTCATCGTCGTGCATTATGAGACAGCTTCCCAGCTACAAAGGCGGGCACCCTAAATACCATAACCTTAAACAGCTTTGCTCTTTAGGATTTATCCCCAGAAGCAATTCTGTCGCAAGTCTACTACGGAAGGAAGGAGCGCAATGAAACCGCGCCTTCCCTCCCAGCCATTCCCCGTTCATAGTCACATCTACCGGGAAAGAGCATTTCTTCACCCCTCACTCCTTCCCCTCTAACTACGTTTCCCACGTTATGCTCGGTTGCTGCGGAAGTAACGGGGCTGGGACGCAGTTTCCGTCCCAGATATCTGGGCGCGCTTGCTGAGCTGCTACGGAAAGAACATCAGGTGAGTCGTGCCTTCCCTTCTCGCCATCTAACCATGTTAGAAAGCTGCTGCGGAAGGAACAACCACCTCCCGCCTTCCCTTCCCGACCTTTCGCTCGCCCGCTTCCATTGTAGAATCCTACTATGGAAGGAACGGCCAGGGCGCACTTTTCTTTCTGGAGCGGTGGCGGAGGTACTGTGGAAGGAGCGTTGGGAGGGGAGGCGGCGTGGCTTCCCTTCTTGCCATTTCTGCTAATCATTGGAACTGCCAGCTACGGAAGGAACGCTCGCATGCGGAGTCGTGCTTTCCCTTCATGGCGTTTAAATGGTAGTGACTATAGAGTTTGTCACATCACATGGAGACGGCGGATTGCATAGTAGTGATAAGAAGTGATAGTAGTTCAGAGGGGTATATAAAATCTCGAAATAAGAAGATCTATGTAAGTCTAAGTGTCCCATTATATCCACCAGTCCATCCCATATCCCAGAGGCTGTCCAAAAAAGAGCCAAAATAACCCAAAACGCCAAGCTTATGCTTCATTCCCTTACTCAATCTTCCTCCTAACAAACGTCCCCCTACTCCATCCATGCGCATCAACATCTACCTCACGATCCAACTCGTATCCACCGAGCTTGGGCAAGATAACAGCCCAGACAACCCAGTAAATCGCTCCGGCGAGCAGAACCGCGATACCGACCAGGCAGTGCAGGTAATACGGGATATCTTTGTAGATGCTCTGTCCCTCATCCGGAGGCACGAACGGCGCGACAACGAGGTAGATGTTCGAGAGCAGAAAGAAGATAACCACTGGCAGCGTGGCGCGGAAAGGCGGCGCCCAGGTGGGTCGGTGGGAGGCGCTGGGGTGCAGGTATAGGTGTACCAGGGCGCCGGCGACGAAGACGTTGACGACGGCGAGGGGATAGGAGATGACGTTTAGGATGAAGTTGTATGCATCTCCTGGCGGGGGCGCAAGCATGATGATGACAGACACGAGCCAGTGCTCAGCGAGTCCGACGAAGGGGGTGTTGAATGGGGCATTGCTAGCCCAGAAGTGGGAGAACGGTAGGATTCCCTCGCGTCCGATCTCCTGGACTAATCGGCCCTGGGAGAAGATGACAGAAAGCACATTACCGAACGCCGACAGCGCGACGAAGACGGAGAGAGCGCGCTCGGCCTCGGGTCCGAACATGTTGCGGAAGAAGGAGGCGGCGAGAATGCGGCCGGAGGAGAGGATCTCTTCGCGGGGGACGGCGGCGAAGTAGGCGATGTTGGCGAGCATGTAGAGGACGGCCACGGCGCCGAGGGCGAGCGGTGCGGCGACCTTGAGAGTCTTCACGGGGTTCTTGGTCTCAGCAAGCGCGTAGTTGGCGTTGCTGTAGCCGATGTAGGACCAGATGACGTTGTAGAGGGCAGTAACGACTCCATAAGCGGAGCCAGTGGTGCCGGCAAAGGCATTGGTGAAGTTATCAGGCTTCTCGACGCCAGGCTGGAGGTGGCCACCAAGGGCAGCGAAGCCGGAGAAGACGATGAGAAGGAGGATGAGCAGCTTGATAACGCCGAGGAAGTTCTGCAGACGCAGACCCCAGTTCAGGGCGAAGCCGTGGATAAGGAAGGCGGCGGTGATACACGCAAGTCCGACACCACGCTGGTTCCAGCGGTTGACTTCCACGTTGGCGGCGTGCAGGATGTACTCGCCGAAGACGACGGAGTTGGAGCCTGCCCAACCCAGTAGGACGACGTAGGAAGCGTACATGGCCGTGGCCAGGAACTTTGGCTTGCGGAAGACATACTCGAGGTAGTTCTTCTCACCACCGTTGCGCGGCAGCCCCGTGCCGAATTCAAGGTAGACAGCCAGTCCGGCGCCGGCGATGATCATGCCAGCAACCCAGATGAAGAGGGCCAGGCCGACGGAGCCGGACTGCGCGAAGATGGAGGAAGGGGTGGCGAAGATACCGGTTCCTATCATGCGGTTGAACACGAGGAAGGCGGCCGAGACGCGGCCAACATTGCGGCGGTCTTCACTAGTGATGTAAACCTCGCCTTGTTCTGGGAGAGTATTAGCTCGTGGCCAAGACCGTGTGGGGAAGAGGGGGAGGTGGACGGGTCCCTCAGGATACTATCGTACCTTCAGCAGCCACATCGCCAGAGAGGTTAGTCTTGGAGTTGGAGTCGACGCTGACCGCCACAGGGCCCTTTTTGTCTTCAGACCCTCCTCCGAACTTCGATCTGAGAAACGAAGCCATCGTAACGTGGGTGGCGTCACGTGTATTTTGCCTCACACTCTCTCCCGTGACACTCAATGAAGCTTCGTCAAAGGGGGTCGGCGGGTATATATTACAAAAAAATCGGCAAAAAATCTTTCCCCCTCAAGCCATCATACAAACAACAATATGATAGGAACAGGAAGAGATGAACAGAAGATCAAGAAGAAGAGTAAGAGAGAGAGAAGGCAAGAAAGAAAAACGAGCGAGTCGCGACCCTTTTTTACCTTAGTTGCTCACCAGCGCCATACAGCCAAACAGCCACGCAGGACGGCGCGGGCCATGAAGAGTAGCGTCGATGTCGTGATCGCTCGCAAGACCCTGGGTTCACGCTACTTACATACAAAGTATACATAGTAACATTTGCAGTGGGAACCTTTTGAAAATTCTTCTTGGTAGGCGAGAGAAATGTGGCCGAGAAATCTGCGAAATCTGGGGTAAAAGCCGCTTCCATGCGACTTCTGGCGACTGAATGGAATGCCGTGGGGTTCCACTTGCCACCCGCCGATCGCCATCATTGGTGGTTGGAGGAGTAAAATGATACGGGATGACGGGCAAATGATGGAAGAAGACGAGATCTTGGGGGTAAAAGACGCATTAATGGTCGTATGGTGAGCGCAAGGGTAGTTAGTAATGTCTATTTTACTGGGGGTGTTAGTATATATTTTTATATGCTTTTTTGTATTGTGATATTTCCACTTACGGCCATATTTGGAGTTGGAGTCCAATCTCAAGCCACAATTTGGATGGGGCGAGCTAGGAAAACCCGATTTTCACCAGCCAAATTGGAGAAATTGGAGAAAATTGGAGACAACTCATCACGTGATGCGTCGTCTGTCAGCCACAAACCCGAACGACCACCTTCCTATTGAGGCGTTCAGGTGTGAAATGGTAATGCTCGGCGAGGCTCGGCGGATCGCGACATATTGCATCACGACGCTGCAGCCATGACTGGGTCCATGCAGGGCGATGAGTGGAACAAAATCGCAGTAGAAGCTGCCAAAGAACAGGCAGAAGAGGCAGGTCGGCGCAGGCCGACGCGCTATGTGGACTTGGCTGTTGGCTGGCGAGTAGTGCAGGTGTCAAATAATCTCGAATAGGAGTCGATGGACAGTCCAGACTCGTATGGCCGACATGGTATGTGGTGTGACTCAATGTCTGCTTTGGTTGGTAGCTTGGGAAGTGAGACGGCGCAATTCATAAGCAACATAAGCAACATAAGCAACGACATGGCATCCGAACTGCTGCTACATACCTTTCACACCAAGCAACGTCACAGTTTGTGCAAACACGTGCAAACAAATCATAAGGACTATTCCATTAGCATATTCATATTCATATTCATACTCCCAAACCTACCCAACTCCACCACTCTCCTCTCTCATCTCTCTCTTTCATTCTCTCTCTCATCACTCACCTACATCACTCCACACGCTTTCCCCTGCATTTTCTTCATCTTCCTCTCATGTTCCCTCACATCCCTTTTCATCTTCTTCGCCTTCTCCTCCGCCTCGCGAACCAGTCGCACATCGCACGATTTACACACGGTCTGACGCTCGCGAGTGCAGGGCGTTGTGTTCGGGCATGCGGCGTGGATGGAGAAGGGGCCGGCGTCTTCGGGGTCGTGATGTCGGCAGTGTTTGAGCTTGGTTTTGGAGTGGCCGCAGGTGTAGATGGTTGTTAGTTGGAGGCACATGGTAGGTGTGTCGTTGGGTTTGTGTGTATCTGGTGGTATGTCAGTATGGGTTTGCAGGTTGAGGTGGATAGGGGTTATGGAGAAAAGGAGTTGAAGGGTTTCAGCGTTTTTATACGGCGTCAGAGGAGATGTGGACGAACCGTAAGTTCGAGTTAAGTCTTGTCGTTTTGTCTGCCCTTGACTCTTCCGATGATATTGTATAATCATTGTCAGACAATGGCCCTGTTTAGAACACAAAATCCTGTGTGCTGTGAACAATACCTCATAAGTTCGTATCAGAGTCAGCATCTTCTTTGTCTTCTGCACGGGTAGTTCCCGATATGGCCTTGTATCTGAATCAATCCCTTCTTTATCTCGTCAATGGACGGTTCTTGATATGGCTATTGCCTGATTCAGTTCCTTCTTTGTCCTGCTGCGGACGATTGCCACTCGGCCGCCCAAAAGTCCAAAGAGGGACCGCGCACCACAGCAGTGATTACAGCAACTGTAATCAAAAGAAAGGGTCTCAGTTTATCGAAGTAAAAAGAAATATGTCACGCGTGAGCGTGTAATCAGACATCAAAAGGTCAAAAATGCAAAAGACTCATCAGATCTCTTTGGATCTGATGAGGAGAAAATCACTTGATTTTACTTTTTGTCGGTTGGGGATAAGTATATTTGTTTATTTCAATTACGATGTCGAGTTTTTTTTTGGTTATCGTCGTCGTCGGGAGTCGAATTCGTAACCTTTTCCATTATTCATTTCCTTGCCCTGGCCAGATTGTCCAGACGGTGGTACTTCCACCGCGCCACTGTGCCGCTTGATTTGAGGATGGACAAAGTTGGCTTATAAAGGTTGGTTGAGTCGGGGTGGGGGTTGGTGGGGGTTGGGGA
>JPJZ01001027.1:0-51899 GCA_000750815.1 Pseudogymnoascus sp. VKM F-4516 (FW-969) | reverse complement strand
CCCCCCCCAACGGGCTGCGTCCGCATTCAGCCCTCTCCTTCCCTTGCGACGACGCGTCTCCAGCCGGTTCTCACTCCCACCCTCCTTCAAACCCATCTTCACATGCACCCCACAATCATGGCCACGGCGAGGGAGATACACTCACCCTCTCCCAAGCCCAAGAGCTAGCCTCCAGATGCTCTCGCGCAGAGTACGTGCGCGAGGCAAGCGAGGGGGAGTGCCATGGGTGTCATGTAGAGAAGGCATGGGCTCGGAAGGAGGCTGCGGGTGGACATGGGGATCATTGCTGTGTTATTTAGAGGGATGAGAAGGGAGTTCGAGGAATACAGAACTGGGAGCAGTAGTAGATTAGCACAGAGGAGAGAGAGAAATTTGAGAAGCTTTGTGTTCTCATTGGATATGCTACTTTGTGCTTGTGGTAACGCCCGTGATGGAGACGAGGTTGGAGATATGAGATAGCCTACTTTGAAGCAAAGAAGCTTGATGATATTTTCTTCTGGCGATAATCCGCATGAACGTGGACGAGGCGAAGTAATAAAGCCGTCCTTTTTGAGCTGGAAAATTAAAAGATAGAAGCAGCAGCTACTGTAATGACCCTGGAATGTTGATATAATACACCATGGAATGGCAACTGGTGGTATCATTCCGTGGCTTGTAGCCCAAGAAGCCTGCGCAAACTGAAAGCTTTAGTTCTAAAGATGTCATGCTCCATCCTTGTCAGGGTAGACTGCAAGGACTTGGCCCCTGCTTCCGTCTTCTGGGATGAAGGAGATATATTAGCACATGCTAGATAAAATAGAGCGTCATAAACACTTACTCGTACATCAACAACTGACAGCTCCGGGCATATATGAGGGTCACTTAGGTCCCTGTCCAACCACTCCCCCAATCCCCTCTCGTCCAGTTCCTGATAGGTATTGCATCCCGTATCGTTTCTATACCAGCTACTCTTCTTCACATAGACGATGCTAGTGATTGGGTGCAGCGACAACAATCGCAGTAACTGCCCGCCTTGTGCAAGAACATAGGCATCATCGAACCTACTCTCTTGATTGAAGATCGGTTCGTCAAAGGTGCAGGTATTGACGCCCATTAAAGAGGCAATCTCCATGCTTCCACCCCTCCCACCAATAAGCCCATGCACAAGGGTGCCTTGAAGCTCATTCGCCACGATTGTCCAAAAGGCGGGGGTATAGCGCTTGTCGTAAGACGACAGACCATCCGGGTAGAGCTGTAGGACTGGAATGTTATGTATCCTGATGTAATCAATCTCGTCTGGAAGCAAATTTTCGACCAGTGCAATAACGGCGAATCCTTGTTTCTCCGCGAACATGGCGACAAAGCTGAGAAGGGCGATATTACCGTCATGCTGCCTGTTGACGTCGCTTTTACAGTAATTGAAGATCACAACTTTTTTCTCGTTGGATCTGTCAACACCTTCTTGCGTGGCAAGCATGACAAGTTTATCGCTCAGTCTGCGTGCTCGCTGAACCCAAGTAGAGTCCGTCTTTGAAATCTGGCCAAGTTGCTCCTGTAGGTATTGAATATGGCCTGCACGCACATCGTCGTGAATGAGATATTGCATGATGACGGTTGTTGAAGCCCACACGTGCATCATAGGGCCTGGGCCCGCCAAGATCTCTTCATTTCCATCAAATTCGTAGGGAGGAGACACATCGATGTTTGCGAGTTCAAGTGTCTCGACCTCGTCGGGGAAAAGCACCTCGTTTGTTAGAGAATTTGGTTTGGCCACTTCTGGGGGAATCTGAAATGTAGAGAAATTGGCAGCCTGGTCAGTCTCGGGGGTGACGGACCACATCACACTGCAGAGGCCACCTGGTTGATCGTAAAAAGTACGATAAAGAACAATTATTTTATTCATATACTCGGTGGAAGCGATGAGATTCTTGCCGAAAACTGGTCGGAACTGCGTCTCCAGTTTGTTGATTCGGGCGAGGAGAACAGGAATCTGGATGGAATGAAAGTAATTGTATATATGGCTTCCCTGGAGGACGGAGTTGCCCGGAGAAACAGCTATAGTTTCGCCAACATCTGGGACCCAGCTGACTTTCTCTTTCATTCCAATGACTGTGACTGGATATGCAGCAACGACATGTCTCATTTCGCTCTGACACAGAGCCGTTGCAGCTACGCAATGCCACATGTCGCCGGTCCACCCACCTGGGAGGAGAATAAACATGGTGGGACGGTCTACATAGACGTAAGTAGACGAATATAAGCTGGCGAAGGGAACGATATACCTCTGGGGCTCGTCTTAATCGCGCCGCGATTGGTGAACATTTCTGCCTGGTATAAGTGAGTCATTGCGACGACGAGCTTAATGGGCTATTGTAGAGGAACTATGCGTTGAAAAGCGTTCTTCTCAAAAGAAATCTGTGTGCCAAAGTCTCCTTTTTGTTGCTTTTCCAGGTTCAGCAATGATATGTAGTTGTCATCTCCACAATGTTGGACAGGAACTCCGACAGATTGATTACTCGTGCCTTCCCATAGTTGAATTAGGGTGTCACTCTTTCCTGGCCCAAGTTCGATGAGAGAAGCATGTCGGGCCTTCCCAAACTATGAAGAGGGACACAAGTCGTGCCTTCCTAAAATTTGGAAGGGGTTGCCTGGCAGCCGGCGTTTGGGGCGGATATGGCAGGAATGAGCGCGCTTAACCACCCAGGGCTACTGAACAAACAAGCTACTTGGATCTTAAATCCATTCCTCAGCAACAGGCAGTCCCTCACTGGGATTCGGGCGACGCGAATACATCAAAAGCTGGATTAAGCTTCCAATTCCTGCCTGGAGATCTGTGGGATAAGTTGGCCAAGGACATTGAAAGCAGACGAGCTGAACGGTTAAATTTGTCAGCGCCTGTAGGCCCCAGGGCCATTCCCACACTTCCATGTTACAGAAACAAGCGGATTACAATAAATCGAGAACGTTATCGCACAGCCTGAAATTGTGCTCGCTATGAAATAAGAGCACCTAGCTGTCCACCCACCTCATTTCGAAATTTACAGGCCCACTGTCTTCCGAACATCCTCCGCCAGCTTGAACTTGTGCTTCTCCAACCCCTGAATGCCAACATTGATCTTGTAGAGCGCGCCCCCGTTACGCGCGCTCTCAGGGTACTTCTTTGCATTCTCCGCCGACTCACTCGCCGTCGTGATCCACAGGTCCTCACCCACGAATGCGCAACACGTCACGTTACGCGTTGGCAGGATGATCTCGCCCACTGTCTTGCCCTCGGGGCTGATGCGCAGCACCTTGCCGTCACCATACACAGCCTGCCAGATAAAGCCTTCGACGTCAATGGCGAATCCGTCGGGTTCGGCGCCAGTGTCAAGCTTCCAGAAAACGCGTGGGTTGCTTATAGCACCGGTGGCGGCGTCGAAGTCGTAGGCGTATATGGTGGCCTCCGTGGAGTGTACGAGGTAGAACGTGGTGTTGGAGAGGGACCAGCCGACGCTGTTGGGAATGACGAGTTCGGAGCGGTGGGTCTCACGGGTGAGGCTGGAGTCAAAACTAAGAAGGTGCCCTGGAGTTTGTCAGCCTTGATCAAGAGAGACCGATAACCTGAGTTGCAGGCAGTCGGCTGGAAGGGAAGCCATACCCTCTGGTTTACACGGTCCAGCGTGGAAGTCAGTCATTGTCGCGATCCACATGCGACCCTCAGAGTCTACGTTTCCGTCGTTACTTCTTATCCGATCATCTCGAGTCTCATCTGCGTCATCGTAGAACCTCTTGATATACTCGTACTTTCCCGTATTCCGGTCCAGAATCGCGATTCCAGTCTTGCCGCCTATCAGAATCTTATCCTTGTTATCGACGCCCTCGATATCCGCCGTGACGCCAACTGGGATATCAAAATCGATGGTTTTGAGCGAAGATGGCCCTTCGGCGAGATCAATCACGTGTAGCTTGCGTTGGATGATGTCCACGAAACGAAGGCGGTTATTTTCGGGCTCGTAGAAGGGGCCTTCAAGAAGGTCACCATTGGGTCTGAGGTATGGCTCCTGAATCTCCCATCTCTGTAATTCCGGCATGGTGACTGACAGAACAAGCTTTTTCTATTTCGACGCTTCTTTAACGCTTTGGCGGCTGTGGGTCGTAATTCTGACTGAGCGGCTACTTCCAGGGCAAAATTCGACTGGAGATTCAAATGGCCGTTACTTCGGAATGTCGTTGGCGGAAGAGCAACTCAGAATGAACGAATATATGAGAGATTTACAGACGGAAAAAGTCAGGTGGCTTCTTCGAGACTCATATAAGAAGCCTCTATCTCTTACCTGTGGAGTTCTCGGAAGGACGGTCCGCGGTGCCAAAACGGGGTTAGACCAATTGATTGGAGAAAATATAAGGGCATCTGCCAAATGTATGTGTGTATATATAATTGTTGAACCTTGAGGGTGAGGGGATTAAGAAATTCTAGGCCTTTCACCTTTATCCGATCGATTAGGATGTTATCGAGAGCGGGGTCGATGAGGGGTTCAATCGATCTTACCCCTTGGTATGCTGTGCGCCATCGGTCATCACATGATACGTACAACATCGCCGGAACTTCTTTCCTCTTCAAAGCTATCATCACTCGATTCTATTATCGACAGCGGAATAGCTTGGGCTGCTGTGTGCCTTTTTTTGAGAGATAAGTTTGGGTTGTGCCGCGTTTCCAAATATCAACACCGCACGGCACGGTGCGTATGAGCATGAGGCAAACGGCCATCACTTAGCATGAAACTCTTCGACGCCGAGGGAAGATCTGAGAAGAAATATATCTATATCAAGCCGAAGAAACTTTTATGTTTCACGCTGCATCGGCGTTCAAATGCAGACGAGAAACTATGTTACGATCACGTGATACATGCTACATTTGAACTCGACGAAAACAGGGCTGGAAGGCTGCAGGGACTCGCTGAGAAATTCATGCAGTGTTTTTCATGCAAGTCATGAACGATGTTGCAGGTACGAAATAAGCAGATGGACATGAAAATGCCCGAGCTGGAACTCTTTATGGTCATGTGACTATGCATATAGCCCCCCACGCTGGTTTTTCTGACGGGTCATCAAAGGTGAGGCGGACGCTGCATGAAGCCTCACCTAAACAGGCAAGCCGATGGGCAAAGAAACAACGCCAAAAGCAAAAACCAATTCATGCGGAAGGAGACCTGCATGAACCGGTCCGTGGATCAAAGTCTTAAAATTTTATGCCACAGGTAGAGTGCGCGTGTGATGATTATCTTACCTTTTTGAGGCAGTTTTGTTCGCGGTCACTTCTGATTTACAATCTGGAATGCTTAACTATAGCTTCTGACGCAGTCAACCTCTGCTGGACAAAACCTGGAGCTACCAGGCACAGAGTACGATCTCCAAAAAGCTGGCGTGCTTGAAAGCGCATTGCTAGGATGCTGAATTGCAATGTGCGGTGACCGACTTTCATTTTGCCTGAAACTACACGTCGACGCCCTGTGGCATGGACATCTGGTATACATGAAAAGTACATGCCACCCCTTGGTATGGGCATGCAGGTTGAACGATATGCAGCTGCGGGAGGACAATGGGACCTTATGGTGGTTTGACCGCTGACCGCCAGATCTTGGACATCGATTTCAGAGGGATCCAATGCGGGCTGTGCGTGCATGCATGACAACGAGGTTTTGAATCTCTCACCGTCACCGACTGCAGAAAGTCGGGAACAGGCCTTTGGTGCTTCACATCCCCACGATTATGTACAGTACACTGTACGTACGTTGAAGCTCATCCTGGCCGTCACCAACAAGGCATCATTTACTGGACGCGTATGCATGTGCCTTGGCAATGGGTATACCCGCCTATGCCTTGCACAGACCCCTTGTAAGGGCGCGTTCACGAAATTGGGCTCGGCCGCGAGCGCGTCGGGCCACTGGTCTGTGAATTGCGAGCATATTTCTCTTCCGATTCCGAGCAGCCATTCACCGCACCGACCCATCGCGGAAGCAACATCCGAACAACTCCGTGCCTTGATGTTGCTCATCTCGGTCGCGCCTTGACCGACACTTAAACTGGAGGCAATAGTTGTCACACCGTTCATGCATTTGGCTAACCCAGCCGTCATGCAGACAAAAAACGACGGACCCAGTGATGGCTGAATTCCGACAAGTCAGCTAACTTGTGGATGCTCAACTAAAGAAGCTTGTTGGGTGGCAAAACTTTTCACGGATATGGCGGTCTGGAGACGCGAATGGCCTCTCTTATTATGATGTAAGGTTCAACATTGAGGGAAGGATTGAAGGATTGTGTGCGCAACATCTGCGTCGATCCCACACGAGAATTTGGAGCTCCCTGTCGGGCCTACTTTTCTTGCCTCGATCCCAGCAAGGCTTCATTTAGTTATGATTCAATCCATGTCACAGAGACAACACAGAGGTTGGGTATTGTTCTCCTTGGGTAGGATTGTTTTGTTGGCGGCGTCGTGCATTGCTCATCCTCGTTGCTACCTATTTGCATTTTGAAGCAAGGGTTTGCTTCTCCTGATGTTGGTTGACCTCACGAATGCCTCGCCAATGCTCCTTATGCTCCTTGTGCTCCTTCCTAATTTCATATTTTTTTTGACCCCCAAAGTCGCAGAAACCAACCAACTTCAGGTGCAATTATCTAGGCAAATTCAGGCGTCAATTATTTACATGGGCAACGGGAAGTCCCTGAGTTGTTTACCGCCAGCTTGGGTCACTACTGTATGCACAGCTGGGATTTTGTGACGGGATTAAAATGGGGCGAGACTTTACTTGCTCCAAAAAAGGTACGTATTATATGCAGTACCAAGTACAGTGCTGTAAATGCGTACAGACGGTGTGCATCTCACTTTTAGCCGTGTATCTGAGATGAAGTACTTCCGAGTACAGTGTGGTGTGAATCCGTGGCTTGGTTATGAAAACTGGCATGCGGTACGTGTATGACTTGTTCACGTCCCAGTCAAGTTCGCGTCTACGTGCTATCCTATCTACCTCCTGCAGGGACCACGAACCATTGCTATAGCGCAGGTCAACATGGCAACTCATGCTCTACTTCACTGAGAAAATCACAGAGAGCAGAGTGGCGTGGATAAAATGGCCCTTTGGACCAGCGTTCTGGAAATCTGATCGTATATTCTGGGGTCCATGTCGAGCTACTGCATCTCATCTTACTTGAGAGTATGCGACCTACCAACCACCATCACACCCGCCCCCACAGTCTTTGAACTGTAGCCCGCTTTTAAGATGAAATAATAAACCGATCTGTTCCACCTGACGATATCTATTTCCGGCAAAGCGAGACAGACCTAAGGGGGCCTGTGAATTCTTCAAAACTTTGTCACCTTCATGTTGTGTCTTGCTTCCTTGGGCACTTCGACTGATGCCAAGCCCCCGTGATGAAGATTTGATGCGGTAGGAACATTAGCATACAGGCACAGAAGCAAAATCAACATCCCGTTTTTTATGCTGGACCCGTGAAACAGTCGTGCCCCTTGTTGGCCGTGCATGGATATATGCAGCTGCTGGAATTATATGCACTCCGCACTCCACCCAGTCCACTCATGGAGTGAGTACCTCATGCTGCATTTATTAGTGGGAAGTCCTCTACGATACAGTTGCACATCCTGGACCATGTTAGCGAGTAGCTCATTGAGTGTTGGCATGCAAATTAAGATCCTTCCAAGGCACACGACTGTGGTGTGCGAGGAAATGAATGGAGACCAACGGCGCCAACGAGGCGAAGCAGGTGGAAGGGCAACCTTGGGGCGATCAGTCCGTCATCGCCACCTTTTCGCCCTGGGGGTTACCAAAGCGACGCTGACCGACGCCACTGGCGTATGTATGACATTACGTTGCCTCCAGTTCTCAAAGTGCGCGGTGCGCGTTATTAACGGCACCCTAAGCACGGGCACTCTAATGCAAGGCGGCAATAAAAAGTGAGTACCAGTTTTGCACCAAGCCACTCGGATCGCTCGGCGAGGGCTGGTCGTACAATGGATGGAAAGCACAGGGCGGCTTGCATGAGCAACGTGGAAGCAATTAATACCCGCAGACAGCCCTTTGATTGCCTGCATTGCCGGGTGGGCTATACTTGGCGCTTTCGACGAAATGCCACGGACCCGCGCGCGGGGGGTTCACCTTGCATTTGGTTTTCCCTTGTTGGGCCCACAGTGCTAGGAGCGGTAGTGCCAGCCGGGTCGTGCCTTTCGGGACATTTCCGGATACGTAGGTACGAGCTGCACATTGATTGCATTTGGATAACATTCTTAAAAGTCCTGGTGGTGCACAACAGTGCCTCTCGTCATGAGCTGCACACCTACCATACGAGACCTGGAGTAAGCGTGTCAAAACGCTCTATCCGTTTCAATCCTCTGTCCTTCAGCCATTTCGGGCAGGTCTGATCTCCCAGGCGCCTTTTTGCCGTTTCTCCCTTGCGAAAAGGCACAACTTCCTGTCATTTGTGTTTCATCCAATGTAATTTACAAGGACAGGGTTGTACTATTTTGGCATAAAGCTCTTCAGCCAGGTTTGACGGCTGCAGTGTTTTGACCACTAGGGGTCTCCCACAAGCCTCCGTTTTTTCTCCCTGCCTACTTGCGATGTACGTAGGTACTGCACAGCGCAATACCACACTGAACTCGCACTACCTGTTTCTGTTCTAGGCGTTACCGCTCTCTCGAGTTGGATCCTGTCTCTAGTGGCTCGTCCCGCCCTTCCCCGGCCCACTAACAAAACTGCTTGTACGACGGCGTTGGCGTGTCCAGCCCAGCTGTCTAGTACGGACCCACGTCGTCAACCGAGTTCTTGTAAGATCTCCGCCAAGACGGTCAGGGACGACTTTTGGAGCGAGTGCGGAGCACACACTACGACTCACCCGGAGTGGATTGCGATTCTAAACCCCCAAAGAGTTGCAGGATCCTTTCCCCGGCCAGAATTCCTGATCACCTGGGACGTGAGACGCTGGGACTGATCCAAACGCTACTCCCGAACAGGAGCAGTGGTCCCTTAGCGTGTTCGAAGCTGATGATCGCTGGATAGTGAGGCGATATGGTTCCCAGCAGTTCTGAACAACCGAAGCGCTTGATGTTGTTGGCTCACTCATTAGACTGCGCGCAACGGGCAGGTAGGGTAGTATTGGTACGTATGATGAGCAACAACAGCCACATAGACATGCTTGCGCTGACGCAAAGGTTACGACACGTTTGCAAAGCCCAACATTGCCTATTCACCAGTGATTTGCAATGTTGCTAGGGGTACCTTTCTTACCTCTCAAGCTACGTGCAACTCATTTAGTGTTGGCGTATGGTACTGTGCTTAGCTTGCACCCAGTGCCTGTGGATCAGTGCTACCCTGAGGGGACATCCTTTCTCCCGCTTACGCCCTAAAGATCCGTGAAAGGCTTCCCTATTTGGAGTAAGGTCTGGGGGGGGTATTTGACTTTCTCCCCGGTCTACCCACGATATACGCCAAGAGTACTTCAAGTGCTCATCAATATGCACAGCGCCCCACGCTAAGGGGCATCCCATGTCCTGGCTATTGGGACATCTTTTTCTCAGCGGACAACGGTTGGGGAGCCCAATGGGCCCCCAAGTCTGCGTGGGGCTTTCCCATCGTCATACTAGCATGCAGAGTACGTCGCGCTCCCGCTCGTGCAAACCCTTTTTCTACCGTTCCCACGATTGGGACCTATGAACCCTACAGTAAAATGTAAGGATACGAAGGCTAGATATCATCATGACGAGAGTCTGCCGCTGCTGTTAAGCCTAGCCAACCCCATTCGAGTCAGCTCCATAGTTCGAGGGACCACTCAGAACTCCCAACTCATTCTTTATTATTTGACTGGTCCGCCCACAACAAATAGACGTCCTCCCTCCTTTCGTAATTTGTTTTCCTCAATATATTGCGCCGATTGTTGTGCTACTGGCTTGGATGGAATAGAAGCGCGCCAATCTTGCTCTGTATATCTCACTTGAAAACGTTCCTGCTCAGAACGCTGACAGTAATCAAAGATCCAGCCGTCCATCGAATCAACGGGTTTGGTGCGACTATCCCTGTCCAACAGCACATCGTACATTTATAACAAGAGGTGCACGAAAAAGCAAATACACTACCGTCACTCGAAGCCAAAATTCCGAGCTGCAGCGATTGGGGTTTACGCAGTGATACCGAAAACTCACTTGTGATCGCTTTGGAGCACCGTGGTGGCCTTTCAGGCAACCCATATCGACCTTCGCCCTGGCTGTGCAAACCCTCCTCTATCGGCCGGCGCCTCAAGCGTTCGCTGCGTCTACCTTCTCGTATCCTCCTGCAGATCCCGCACGAAGCCTCAAGGAACAGCAACCTAGGGTTGTAGGGAGAGGCCAAACACGACCTTACCAGACTCCCCGCGGCAGCCCGACTTTGGTGCAGGACGGGCTAGAACTCCCATGTCCCGATCTCTGGGACCATAAAGGGCCAGGAGATCTGGGCTCAATGTCACAGAGGCCGGATGCGTCTCGTCCTGTATCTCAATCAACCACCGATGGCCTAAATGATAGGTCTCCCAGTGATACTTTCCGCGGACAGGAAAGGCGTCATGCCGCTGTTGACCATGGAGATGAAAGTTCTCGAGAAAAAAAATTCCAGCAGCAGAACCACCAACCGCTGGCGCAACCTCCTGCGCAACATTACTCGCCAATGATGCCTAGCGATAGCCGTATATCTACTAGTGCTTCTCGTGGAGTCGGGGTCCATACCATGTTGAATCCAACAGAGTCGGGAACAAACCGTGCAAGCACGTTTGGTTCAAATTCTCCGATGGATTTAGTAGATCGGTCGTTACCCCAGCAGACAAGCGGCGCAGATATACCAACGCCCACATCGCACTTGAGCGATCCTCGGAACAGCCCTGGTTTATTCCCAACAAATGCAGGCTTTGCCGGGAGACGCAGAAGAAGTTTGGCCCCGAACGTCCATAGATCTGTTAGTCTCGGCAATGTGGCGATGGGAGGCCAGAGGCTCTTCGCACAACCGCCACCTGAGAACGAGAGGGGGCGGCCGCACATAGCAGTCCCAGGGACAGGCGCATCGTCGGAAATCCCACCAGTGCCGGCCATCCCAGGACATATTTCGAGTACATACAATTTGCCTCCTCCAGTGTCTGGACCATCCTTAGACCGACGAGCGAGCGTTGCTGTGATGGGAGGTCCAACACCAAGGTTGCCGAATTCACAAAGCGCAAGCCCAAATTCGCCGTACTCCTATAACAGCTATCCATCGCCTGCGCCGGTAGCGCATATGAACCAACCGCCTCCCGGCCCACCATATTTCACAGGTTCGACGCCAAGGGGAACCTTTTTAGAAGGAGGTCCATCGCAAGGAGGTCATCAAGAATCAATTCCCCTCATGACTGATCTAATCCCCATCCATGTGGACGTGGAAGTGGGATCGATTGAGGCTGGTAATAAACGTAAGCGCAACGCGAGCGCCTCAGCGCGCTTCCGTGCAAGAAACAAAGACAAAAAGCAACAGGAAAGCAAAGAGATCCATGACTTGGAGAATAAGTTGCAAAGCATGACAGAAGAGAGAGACTTCTACCGGAGTGAGAACGCTAGATTATTGCAGACACTATACGACAATCCCGGAACTAGAGACATGGCATTACATGAACAGAGGAACCCTCGATTTCCACCAAGCTCAATTTCTCAGCGACTTCCTCCTGGGCCATTACAGCAGCCCATGGGGGGGGACACGAGTGACAACGAAAGACATGCAAGGCGAAGGCGATTACACAACGAAGAAGAGTATGGACGCCTGAGCAACCAACCTAGACCGGACGAAGGACAGCACATGCAATATCCCCCTCCAACAAATCCATACGCCCCTACGCAAAGTCGGCCAGAAGGAGCCCAGCAGCCACAATATCTGCCTCCTTACCCCAGAAGCGTTTCTGGTCCCGTATCAGGTTCAAATTGGCTTTCCAACACCTCGCCACCACGTCCACCTGCATTTTATCCCCATGGTGCCAATGATAGACCATGGCCCACTGGACAACTACCACAGCTGTCCCAAGCACCTCAAGACGTACAGCAGCAACAGCAACCACAGTACCATACGTATCAACAAGCGCAACAACAGACGCAACAGCAAACGCAGCAACAAGCGCAACAACAAACGCAACAGCAAACTCAACAACCGAGGCCGCCGCTAGGCGACTCGAGCGGTCAGGGGCAGTAGGGCCATCACCACCCCACCTAGTGCTTGCGAAGCACATCATTTATCGAACCAAATTGACACAACAGTGCTAAATAGCCAAATCCGCAAGAGATGGCAGGTTACTGTATCATCACACGATCGTTTATCTCATATCTCATCACATATATTTTATACCACATCATCTATTGTACGACATCCCCTATTATTATAACTCACTCTTATCACGGCACCCAACGTGTGCCAACAGTACTAAAGAATTGCATCAATCGGGCGACCGAGCATACCTATTTATACCCCTTTTGCTTCTCAGCGCGGCGGAGTCCTTTGTTATTATTTTTTATTGTTTTTCAGCAGCGGCGGCGGGTGTTAGGAGCATGGAGCTTATATGTGCCAGTAACAGATAAACTAGCGGGGGTTGTAACTATTTATTTATATCACTTATCTGGGCAGAGCAAATTGGGAACTACCAGGATGGTGGGAAGAAGATTCAAGGGGGTTATTTGTTTGGAGTTTGGGTGATGGTGATATTGACGGCAGCTGAAATTGGATATATATGGACAGTCTCGAGTTTATGGGGGACTTGTCTATGGCGGATGCCAAAACATAAGGATATATATATATATATACAGTATCGATAATACCAAATTGTTAAGAATGAGTGTCGTAGTTCAGATTGCCTATCTGCAACCCAGGGGTGGCCGCATAACCGGTCGCATAGGCGGATGGTACATGATAGCTACAAACAGCCATGTATCCGAAATATATTCAAAATATGTATATATCTTAAGAGAAAATTAATTCAAAAACCTAGTATGCCTACTATAGCGCTTAAAAAAGATCTATATTACCCAGCAAGCAACCATGCAGGCCTGCTTTTGAAGGTCTAGATTCGGCTACAACCGCGGCAAAATATGCCGCCAAGCACGCTATCGTCATACGCTGACATCCCCATTGCTCCCCCCCCGCAGCGTAACCCCGCACCCGACCTTCACCTCTTGTTGCCTCTTTCCCTGAAATTTATTTCATTTGCGATGCTCATTCATAAGCTGTGGTCACCTTTCCGGAATGCACAATTGTCTTCAGTAATTCACTCGAAACCATCCACGTACATTACGCGCTTCAAAGCTTCACCGCGTCTGCCACCAGCATCGAACCCTTATAAACGATACCGAGTATACAGCACACAGACGGCCCTCAAGATGTCTTCCGACCTTTCCGTCGAATTGACTGCCCCCAATGGCGTCAAGTATAGCCAGCCCATTGGTCTCTACATCAATGGAGAGTTCGTGAAGAGCAGCAATGGCCAGAAGATCGAGACGATCAACCCAACGTGGGTCTAAGCTTCCGCACCACACCATTGGTGTCATGTAACACAAGCTAACTGTCGCCTTGATAGCAATGAGACCCCAATCACGTCCGTATATGCAGCTACCGAAGACGATGTCAATGCCGCAGTTACCGCCGCCCGCGCCGCGTTCAAGAATCCCAATTGGCGCGACATCCCCGCCACGGACCGCGGAACGATGATGTTCAAGCTTGCCGACCTCATCGACAAGCACGCCGAAACTCTGGCCACAATCGAGACATGGGACAATGGTAAGCCATATAGCGTGTCTCTCAATGATGATGTCGCGGGCAGCGCCACGGTCTTGAGGTATTATGCGGGCTACGCGGACAAGAACCATGGCCAGACCATCGATGTCGGTGCCGATAAGCTCGCATACACTATTAAAGAGCCAGTCGGCGTTTGCGGCCAGATAATCCCGTGGAACTTTCCGCTTGAGATGGCAGCATGGAAGTTGGGACCAGCATTGGCGTGTGGTAACACCGTTGTACTCAAGGCAGCTGAGCAGACCCCGCTGTCGATTCTATACATGGCTAGTTTGTTTAAGGAAGCTGGATTTCCGCCTGGAGTTATCAATATTATTAATGGACATGGGAGAGAGGCTGGAAAGGCGCTTGCGAGCCATTTGGACGTCGATAAGATTGCGTTCACTGGAAGCACCACCACAGGCAAGGAGATCATGAAGATGGCCTCCATTAACATGAAGAATATTACTCTCGAGACTGGTGGAAAGTCTGCGCTTTTGATCTTCGATGACGCTGAGCTGGACCAGGCTGTCAAGTGGGCTGTAAGTTTTTTCCGGAGTTTCATACAACAGCAACGAAAGCTAACGTGCGTAGCACATCGGCATCTTTTACAACCAGGGCCAAGTCTGCTGCGCCACTTCTCGCATTCTCGTCCAGGAGGGCGTCTATGATAAATTCGTCGCTGATTTCACCAAATACGTTGCCGACATCCAAGTCGTCGGTGACCCCTTCGAGGCCAACACAAGCCAAGGCCCTCAGATCACCAAGGTGCAGCACGAGCGTGTCCTCGGCTTCGCCAAATCCGGCAAAGATCAGGGCGCGAAGCTGGTTTGCGGTGGAGAGAGCTTCACGGATGTCGGCGACGGAAAGGGATACTTCATCAAGCCCACCATTTTTTCGAATGTTAAGCCCGAGATGGATATCTACAAAGAAGAGGTCTTTGGACCCTTTGTCGTCATTGCCTCCTTCAAGACCGAGGAGCAGGCAATCCAGATGGCTAACGATTCGATATATGGCCTGGGCTCTGCTGTTTTCACGCAGAACATCCAGCGTGCGCATGGCGTTGCGAGGAAGCTGGAGGCTGGCATGGTATGGATCAACTCGAGCAACGATGGGGACTTCAGAGTGCCGTTTGGTGGCGTGAAGCAGAGTGGGATTGGTAGGGAGCTTGGAGAGGCTGGATTGGCCGGGTATACGAACTCGAAGGCCGTACATGTTAATGTTGGGACAAGGCTATAAAAAGTTTGATAGTTGACGAATCGTGAAATGATAGACCTGAAGGGGATTTCGTCATTCACGTGACTTTATGAGGCCAATTGCACCTCCTGTACACCTGAAATTAGCTGGCTGAATACAGATGTCTAAAAATATAGCTTAATTAGTCAATACTGTAATCGATTGATGAGGTGTGCATTTAAAGTTTTAACTTTCGGCCATGCCAAAAAGTGCTTGCCGCTAGCCAAGATAGGCGAAGGTAATGTGCGGGAGACGAATGCGTAATTCTAACGACCCATTGCCAACCTCACGTGTTTGTCAAACAGCAAACCCCTCTTTTGTGAAATAGAATATATAAAAGAAGTCTATTTTATCATATCCACAGGCGCAGACCAGCGCAACAAGACAAGTCATCTTTCGGCCGAAAACAAAACCAAATTCGGCAATCCCAGAAAAACACCCCACCCCGCCAACTACCCCGCCATGGCAGACATCGATGCGGTAGGCGCCGCGCCAGATGCGCAAATTGACCACTCTGCTTCGATTGAGTACTGGGCTGGCATCAGCGCAGACGTTGATGGCATGCTCGGCGGCTTTCCGCATGTGAGCCGCGTTGATCTGCAGGGAAGCCGGGCGCTGATGGCGAAGCTGGGAGTTTTGGGTCCGAAAGAGGAGGGGGGTGCGAAGCCACTGAGAAGGGCAGTGGATTGCGGGGCTGGGTGAGTGAAGAATGGAGTAGTGTGCGTAGTGAGGGGCTGGCTGACTGTTGTGTATAGAATTGGCCGTATTACAAGGGGATTGTTGCTTTCGCTTGCCGAGAAGGTGGATGTTGTGGAGCCGATTAAGAAGTTTACTGACGCGCTGAAGGATGTACCGGGTGTGGGGGAGGTGTACAACGTCGGGCTTGAGCTGTGGAAGCCAGCGAGCGGTGCGGTGTATGATCTTGTTTGGAACCAGTGGTGCGTGGGTCACCTGACGGATTTACAGCTTGTTGCCTATCTGCGGAGATGTGGAGAGGCGTTGAGGAGGGAAGAGGGGGGGAAAGTCGTGGGGTGGATTGTTGTGAAGGAGAATTTGACGAGCGAGGAGGATGTTTATGATGAGACTGACAGCAGTGTGACTCGGTTTGTTCACCCTTTTCTTTTTACGGCATGTTCGACGCCATTTAATTTATTTGGATGGTTCTAGGAGTGCACCTGAGCAAAGCTAATATGCATTATAGGACGGAAAGGAAGTTCAAAGAGCTGTTTGCGGAAGCTGGGCTAAAGATTGTGAGGACAGAGTTACAGCGAGGATTTCCTAGGGAGCTGTATCCTGTGAGGACATGGGCTCTACAGCCTGCGGTGTAGGTGGTGGAGAGTTAACATATGGGAAAGGATATGGGATGAGATATATGAGATTAATAACATATGGGAGGTCTCACAACTGCTATTCATGCCAAAAAATGCAAATTAGAACAGCTACATAAGGGAAGGTCACAAAAGACATCGTTCTAGAAGGTCAATTGAGGCAGAGGCCGGTCCTCGCAACCTCTGGCATACTTTGCAGAAAATTTCACAATAAGCCACCAATATATTTAAAGCTCTGGCCTGTTCTAAGGGACAATGACACTGATAAATAGCGCCTCAGCTCCATTATCTTAATGTGATGCTATTCGTAGAACTATTCGGGTTGGGGTGTACCGACATCCTTAAATGCAGGGATCGATGCGGGGTTGCGGGGTAACCCCACCAAGACCCTTCTCCAATTAGGTACGCCGGAGCGTCAAGTTAAGGAACCAGGAACATGATAACTACGTATTCATACTGCATATAACAGAATCCCCAGGCAGACTCCAGGCATTTATAGATATATTACTGCAAATTAATGGCCTAAGACCATTAAAATGGCGGTTCGAGCACATTTGCTCGTAGAGCAGCTGGACGTGGGCTTAACTATTGGATTTCAAGCTAGGAGGATGATCTGGTGTAGGTCCGAGAAGAAGAGCATAAGATTGACTTTGCGTGTAATATAGAGCAAAGCAGACTTTTTGAAGTGTCTTCTCCAAAGCCGCCCAAGGAGAGATATCCATACTGGCCTACTTGGTGTTAGATGATGGTCTAAGGAAGCTGCGATTGAGACTCTGCTTGGTAATCGTTCTTCCATATATAGGCGCGGTTACTGTTTTGACGAAGCTGCGACTGAGCAACTGCTTGGTAATCGTTCCTTCCCTATATAGGCGCTGTGATTGTTTCAAGGAAGCTGCGAATGATCTTGCTTGATAATCATACCTTCCATATAGAGCCGCCGGGTGGTGGGAAGTGTTTTAAGGAAGCTGCGATTGATACTTTGCTTGGTAATCGTTCCTTCCATATATACTGTTTGGTAGTCCGGAGGAAATAATCGCAAGATCTCATAGCCCTACAAACTTAACCTCTTTGGCTACGCTACGCATAGGCCTAGATTCGCTCAGGTATTATCAAGCCACCTAGACCCAAAGTTTTAATAGGACAGCCGCTGTGATTACAATAAGGACTATCTATGCCTTAATTTGTAACGTCTTGTGGAAGGTGGTGCGAAGTTAATATTATTAATAGTAGTAGTATTTACATCTCCCCGCCTTAGAATGTTATCTATTAACTTCCAGTCACCACAGATTGTAATCAATCTACGTCTCCCTAAGCTGCGATCCAATCGATCTACAACAAGCCTGCAAGAATGACAACACCAGCCACGCCTACGAGCACATTCGCGCCCATGTACGACAAAGTGGAAGCTCCATTAGGGTGAGGTCCGTCACCACCCGGAGGAGAGGTTGGACCTGGCCCGCCGCCACTGGGAGTAGACGGCACGGGAGGGGCACGAGTGAAGGTGGTGTTTGGGTAGACTGGGCAGTTGGTGACGGTCACGGTGACTTTATCCATTAGCCTCGTCTGTAATAGAAGAACTACGACTTACCAGTGCTTCCGGGTGGTGGCTGGGATGGGTTCGTGTAGATGATCGTAGTCGTAGGCTCCTCGGACCTTGTTGGGTTCGTGAGAGTGGTGGAAACAGTCCCTGGGTTAATGTAGGTGATCGTTGTCGTTGGCTCCTCTGACCTTGTCGGGTTCGTGAGGATGGTGGAAACGGTCCCTGGAAGGTCGGTGGAAGGCCAGGTCGTATCATAGGTAATAGTAGTGGTTGGGTCGGTGAATTCTGGGATATCGGTGGTTGGCTGCTCAGGGTTGTTGTGAGCAGCGACGAGGGCCACAATAGGGAGGAGTGCGAGGATCTGCATCGTTGCGGGATATATGTGTATATATAAACGGTTTTTGGGAGTTGGTATTAACGCGCAAAGTGAGAGCGAGCGACAGTATGAGAACGACAGGAAGCGTGCTAACGAACGTATGTGGATGGCAACAGGGTGAGAAGACAGAACAGAAGGGAAAACGAATACTTATAAGGCGGGCATACCATTCTAGACGGTCATGATCTGTAGCTTAAATTAGCTAGAACACGAACAAATACCTCGTAACGCCTCTTCAGTTAATATTGCGACATTATGGCACGTCGTAATAGTGGCATGGCGACATGGATGCATATGTGTCACGGCTATACGAGCCTGTTAGCGTTGCTTCCGCTGTTGTCATGAAGCACATCGCAGGCTAGAGATGCGGGAATCCCGGGATTCCAGGGACCCACGATCACGGCAGCGACGGTTAGATAAGCTCGTATGGTCGCCCCGAGGTCGTGAGGAGCGTTGCAATATGTGGCTAAATACAGGGCATGCTGGGAGTTGATGTGGCTCGTATCCGTCCGAATGACGATGCCGCCACCACTTGTGATTGGGCGACGGCGCGGAGAACATGTTGATGCAATGCTCGGCGTGCTTAGATAACTCGGAGTTCATGGTTCATGTGTGGCGGTGTGATAATAATGCGACAATAGTAGCAGGGTAGATAACAAATGTTTGTATAGTCTTCCTGTCCCGTGTGTGTTACTGGAGTCAGATAGTATATTATATAGGTTCGTAGAGATCACAATATATCGCTCTTATGCGAAAATGGTGTTGACTACTAAAGATACAGTACTCCATCTGGTGCTTAGTACCGCAAAACATAGCTTGCGATGCTCCCTGAAATGAATTCGATGCCCTCGCATTCTAAAATAAACCACCCCTAGTAAGTTAAGCCAGTTTCAAAGCTATGGCTTCGGCTCAGGCTCAGGCTCCTCCTATTCTGGCTAGCATTAGTCTCCCTTCTCCCTCCGCTACGTGCAGCCAAACCCCTGGCGGCCTCCAAGCCCTCAACGGGTCCATCTTCCGCCAGTCTACTTGCCATATATGCCGCTATCAAAGCGAAAACACCCCCGGCAGCTAGCGATGCGGGCATACTCATGTCGCCTGGAGTCCCTCGTGGTTTCTGCAGGAACTTGAATATCAGGGACGAGCCGAGCGTGGCAAGTACTTGTGGCGCAGCGATGGAGACATTGTGAATGCCAAGGATGACACCTGCCTGATCGCCGTTATCGTCGCGGGACAATGGGTCTACATGACCGCCCGAGGAGACGTTCAATGCCTGGGCGCGGCGAAGGGCGTCCCGCTTGGAGATTTCGGCTGATATTATGGCGAATGGTGCCCAGATGGTGAGGGCCCAGGGTATACCAACGATGCCGACAACTATGGTAGCTATGGTAGGGTTGGGAACTATCAAGGTTGAAAACATACAGAGGCCAAACATGATTAGACTGATGGTCCACGCGCGGCGCAGAGAAAGCCACGGGATAACAAGACGATCGAGAAAGCGGTCCAAACGAGTCGTGTAGCTTGACGATGAGCTTTGTGAATGTATGCTTTGGGTTACTTGACCGCCTGACGGGACAAACGGCGCATCGTAGGTTGGCGCAATGAAGAATGGGAGAAAAACATTGGCAGCCAACGAGACACTGGCCCACACGAGAAGTGCAAAAGTGCCAATGCGAGTGCCTTTCTCGTATAGGCGGTCTATTTCCTCGGGTGTCAAGTCTGGGTTGGCTTCGACAAATGGTTCAACGTAGAGCTCTGCTACCCATGTCGACAAGTAGAATAGGAATCCAAACCATCCGATCCAGGCAAAAAACTGCACCTCACAGACTTTGCGAGTCTGTGGTGGCAAGCTCTTGATCGAGCTAAAAACTCCCTTGAAGAAGGAGACGACGCCTCCCTTGTCGCGTAGAGGGGGACCTTCTTCTCGTGGATCTCTCTCTTTTATGAAGATGAGGCTGATCGCAACAGTCATTGACAGGCAGATACTTGCAATCACGCAGAGTATCTTAAATTGGGTATCGCCAAAGAACCACATATACCTAGGGAGATTGATGTAGCCAAAGCAATACCCAATTATGTTTCCAGTCCCAGTCATTCGACTTCCCATGGCATTTGCTGCCTCTGTCGCTAGGTTAGTAGCTGAAACCAGCAGGATAGACAGGAATACATACCTTGTTGATGTGTGGGTGCACAATCGACCATGAAAGCTCTAATCGCAGCTTGAACTACAGAGTGTTAGAAACGGAGGTTGGACTTGGTGGTCATGGCATACTGGTATTGATAGCAAAGTCCAAAACGTAGACAAAAAGTACAGCAACGACAATGGTGGTCACTTTCACACCAGGGTCGTCCTTCTGGGCCCCGAAAAGACCCAGGAATCCACCAACTACCTCTTTCGTCCAAGCCAAGGCGAGAAGGGAAACTATCGTCGCAGCTGCCCCCCCAAGTATAAACGGTTTTCGCTTGCCCCATGGAATCCTGCAGTTATCACTTCGAACACCAACGTACGGTTGAACTAAAGTTCCAGAGAGCGGGCCGGCAATCCATACCAAAGCCATCAATGACTTGCTCAGTCCAAGCGATAGCAGGTATGGCGAGCCGTTTGATAATTCCACAGACCATGCAATTTGTAGCCCTCCAAGACTTATCGTTAGAATTATCAGATACCACACGCTCTTGGTGACTTGATACTCGTCATGGTGGTGGTCTAGAGCCGTTCCATCATCAAGCAAGCCGTCCTCTTCATCTTCGCTCTGTGAAGCTCGCAGGAGGGGTGACTGTTCGTTTGCTGGGTTCTCGGCTCGATCAAACGACACCTTGCGCGGCGAGCCGTTGGCTACCTCCGAAGCATCTGTACTGCTCCGTTTTGAACCTGACGCCGGATCTGGGTCTGTTCTCTCTCTTCCTCGTGGTGATTTGCCATCTGACAAGCTCATCTGCTCTAGCTGTATATTCGCCGACACCGTGCCGATATATAGACCCTGGGCTGGAATATGTATGCGCTAGCTTGCAATACCACGCTGAAGGTTGACACTTTATGGAGAAGCTATGTATATGGTTTCGCTTTAAACGTGGGAAGGGTCTAAAGCGACATCCCTTGAGGCGCGATCGTCGAGGACACAACACCAAGTTGGGTTTGGATGGACAGGCTTTCTAAGTCAGTAAGCTTAGAACGCGTACAAACGGACTATATAATGCTGAGGCCATTTACCTTGAACAAAACTGATTATGGCGTTCACAAACAAGAGAGGCTCAGGACATCACGAGGGCAGGTGGGAGGCCAGTGGCGGACTGGTATAAGGGACCTTGGAAGTCTTGGTCAACTTGGACAGCTGCGTGTCTCGGAAGCGATAGAGCCGATGACGGTGCATGCAAATGTATAACTTCTATTCAACAGTACGAGCTGTATGAGATGGATAATAGGTATGGGTTTATAGAGCCTGCAGTTCAACTTCGAAGAACATGAAGCAGAGAAAAGGGAGCATGTGTTCTTGAGCGAGGCGATGCAACTTATAGGCGCATGACGCTCAGTGGCTACCATCGTCATCCAGGTCCCATACGGTCACCCCATAGAGACCAACTCTGCACAGGAGTTGCCAGCGGCTAGCGGTTCGCGGTTAGCGCATATCGACTAGCGGATCCGCAGCCCACTAGTACCTTCGGAGGATATTAATGCCGACCTTGGAGCTGTCGCAATCTGTACTATTCCATCCCACTGCAACCCCAAGGGATATCGTGAAGACCTCATCTTCGACTTTCTCACCTCCCTTCGTTCCAGGATATATATGGTGCTTTCTCTCACCATTGTCAGCTCACTGTTGAGCGACGATATCGTCACCCCACGAACCGCAAGCTCTTGCTCAATAGGGGATCTCCGAGTCGCCTAAGGTCCGCCGCGCAAGCATACATATTACATACCAAGACTGCCAAGCATGGTTGCCGCCGTTGCGAGCTATTTGTTACACGGCCTGCTCAGTATGATCGCCAAGAGCTATGATATACTATGTGCCAATGCTGATAATGCTTCCTCACAGAGCGCCAGGATGATGGAGCCGAGGACCCAGAAGGTTGGTTACGCGTCTTGTCCGCTTCACCGAGTTTGCGACTGACATATTTCCACAGGAGAAGATTCTGCCCAAAAAGAGATATCTTCGTCATGGGCTCTCTTCATTCTTATAAGTCTCCTAATCATCGCCTTGTTCACGTCATACCTACTTCAAACCCGAAAGGTGCAAGCCGTCCACGAAACAGTCATATCGATTTTCGGTGGGATGACAGTTGGGTTGATCCTGAGAATCACCAGTGGGACATCGATACAGAACCTTGTCACCTTTGACTATCTATTATTCTTCAACCTGCTCCTGCCACCCATTATCCTTGCGTCAGGATATGAGCTTCACCAAGCCAACTTCTTTCGGAATATTGGCACCATCCTGACATTCGCATTTGCTGGGACGTTTATCTCAGCCGTTGTTCTTGGATCAATTCTCTGGCTATATACCAGGATACCATTAGAAGGCTTTGATATATCCTTTGTGGAGGCCATATCTGTTGGAGCTACACTATCTGCCACCGATCCAGTCACCATCCTTGCCATCTTCAACACCTACAAAGTTGACCCGAAACTTTATACCATTATTTTTGGCGAGTCCATCTTGAACGATGCTATTGCAATCGTCTTGTTTGAGACTGCTCAGAAGTATAAAGAGGGTAGCCATGCGGGTACTTTGGGCCCGCTCAGTCTCATTGAGGGTATCGGGATTTTCTTGGCCATCTTCTTTGGCAGTCTCATAATAGGGGTTCTCATTGGGGTTGCTACTGCTCTATGCCTCAAGCATACCTACGTGCGCCGCTTCCCCAAGATCGAGTCATGCTTGATCATCTTGATTGCCTATGCGAGCTATTTCCTTTCCAATGGGCTCCATATGTCTGGTAAGTCGGTCCCATATCGATTTCATATACGATCACTAACACTACACAGGTATCGTGAGCCTGCTATTCTGCGGTATTACCCTGAAGCACTACGCCTACTACAATATGTCACGCCGCACGCAACTCAGCACGAAGTACCTCTTTTCCGTGCTGGCACAGTTGTCCGAGAATTTTATCTTCATCTATCTCGGCATGACACTATTCACAGAACCGTCGCTACAGTTCAAGCCTCTGTTTATCATCGTGACAGTCTTTGGTATCTGTGTAGCGCGATGGGCCGCTGTCTTCCCCTTGTCGAGGCTCATCAACTGGTTCATCCGCTACCGAGCTCGCCGCCGCGGCAGAATGGACACACCCGATGAACTCCCTTACAACTACCAGGCCATGCTCTTCTGGGCCGGTCTTCGCGGTGCTGTCGGCGTCGCCCTCGCGGCCGGTCTCACAGGCGAAAATGCATATGCCCTCAAGGCCACCGTCCTTGTCGTCGTCGTTCTAACTGTCATCATCTTCGGCGGCACCACGGCGCGCATGCTGGAGATTCTTGGCATCCGTACCGGTGTCGTCGAGGAGATTGACAGCGACGACGAATTCGATATCGAAGCCGTAACTGGCTCCTCCGGTTCCTACTTTGCCCGTGGCGGAAGCGCCATGGGCAACTTCCCCAAGCGCCGCTCCAGCGTTCAGCTCGACAACGTCGCCCGCGCCGCGAACGGCACCACTAGGCGCGTGTATGCATCTGGCAACTCAAGTCCAGCAGCTCGGGAGCAAAGCCTCAGCAGAACCAACTCCGCTTTGGCAGGCAACATCGGGCGCCACGGATCTGACCAGGAGCTGCTGCGTGCGGCGCCTTCTGACGACGAGGAGAGCGATTCTGATCTCCCCCCAGCGGCTCGAAGAGCTGCACGACTGGATGGGTCGAGCGCAGCTGAGGACCTAGGATTGTTAAATCAAGACGCTTACCCTACGAGTGGAGCGTCGGCTGGGCGGACGCCGAGCGCAGGGTTCGTGGCGGGCCTAGGGAACACCGTGACAGGTGCTGGCGCCGCTATGAGTAGTCTGCTCAGTGGGACGACAGAGGATCATGCGGCGTGGTTTAAGCAGCTCGACGAGGGATTTATTAAGCCGAAGCTGCTGCTGGATGGGGGGAAGCCAGGAAGTGGAAGTGGAAGTGGTGGCGTGTAAACGTTGATCGGCTGTTGAAAATCATGTAGTCTACTGTCGGCTTTGGTGTGTTTTGTGATTATGGTGGTGATACCTTGTTTGAGTGGCCGCGGGCGGATAGATGTGAGAGTGGTTCGTTGTATGATACCGATGAGCATAGCTGGCGTTTGGTAGATGGTTACTGCCCATCCCAAGTCGGCTAACGGCATGGGTGCGTGCATTTTTGTAGCCTGGTATTCATGTCATTTATACATCTATATACTCGAGTAGTCTTGTTACCATGCATCCCTCTTCTAGGCAATTCCTGGGTCTTTTTGCTGGATTTGCTGATGTTAAACCAAGCCGTACCCAGGATCGTCAAGCATTTTGGTATGAAGTGTACCCTGTTCACAGCCTAGTCATCTCGACCTTTTGCTAGGTATAGTCGGGCCGGCTACTCCTATTTTGAACGAAACGAGAAGGTGGTCACAATATCAAGTGCCTTTCTTTAAGATTTTCTATGTAAAGGGTATCTACAAGCGACATTTTCGTTATAACGTTTGACATCAAACACCCCGCCATCCACTCTTCACCTAATCAAGTCCAGGGCAGTTCTCAGAAGTGGTGGCAGTGATGTCAGAGTATGGGGAAGGATCAGTCCAGATCAGGTTGAAGCTATTTCGCATGTTAGATCTGCTCATAAGAGTGTGACGTAGAAACTTACGAGTCATCTGGGTAGGAGGGAGCCTTGCTATCACCGAGCTCATCGACAATATCGGTCAGGGCATCGTGCTCCCAGCAGATAAGGATATTGCCGCTGCCAGAGTAGTTATTTACAACATCGGCAACGCACTTCTGGTCATCACGGTCGCAGGAGATGTCAACGCTGAGACCAAGGTCGGAAGCTACCGGCTGGACAGTGTCGAGCGGGCGAGCGCGGGATCCATCTGGGGATTTAGTTAGCACAGTGGAAATATCTATAAGCGCTTCTATAACAGCACGGGAACTATACCAGAGTCGGGGGTCTGAGCCATGATGTGGCCGATGTTGTAGGAAGACGAGCTTCCGAAAACGTCGCGCAGGCACTGGGCACGCTGGAGACCCTGGGCATTGAGGCCGTTGCCTCCATCAGCTGGCTTCTCGCCGTGACGGATCAGGTACACGGTGGGTTTGGCAGCGACGGCCGAGATCACCAGAAGTGGGAGGAAGTTGACGAGTTGCATGGTGAATATGGATTGTCTCAAAGAATTGGAGTAGAGCTTGGAGATTTTTTATTTATGTCTCATGCTTGGCTGATCAAGCTTCTTTATAGCTTCCTGAGACACCCCTCCACGAGGCAACAAGAAGCCGCTCTGCCGACCTCGACAGCTTCGACAGCTCCGGCAGCTCCCATACCGCCAGGATCGCCGCGATCGCCATGCCGATCGTCAGCCTGTCCTACACTCCTGTCCAACGGCATGATCAAGACGGCACACACGCTGCAGGACATAATGATGCTTTTGGCATTGAAGCTTAGTAGCGCCGAGAAGAAGCAACTTAGATATGCAGACCTTCCAGTTCCGTGCTCGTGTTACGCAAGCTGGTACGTCTAATCTCCGGGTTACTGTGGGGGAACAAGCTTTTTGGGGGAGTTTCCAGAACTTAGAGTTAGTCTACGACGGCAGTGTGCCGCGAATGAGAGCTGTGTTCTAGTACACATGTCGCCGATAAGTACTATTGCATAGTAAATTATATGCAAAGTGACATGAATAGTTTATCAGATTTACTCCGTAATTCCCATCACTTGCCGTCATTCCGACCACATCACTCGCATCACTACCGTCTATCCCATCGCTAATTATACACCTTATTTACTTTTTCTACTTTATTAACTCTAGTCTATTCTACAATCAAGTTAACAACACACCGCCGGCAGAGTCCGAACGCATATCGGACTCTTACTCTTCCGATTGGCACGAAACCACTCGGTTCCCATGGGGAAAGAAGCTCACAAAGGCACCCACGTGCTGATGAATATGAGACGGAGGAGACTTGGAGTCTAAGCAATTCTATGTCTGTAATCATTTCTGAGAGTAACAGGCGATGAATTTCAATCTTGTGTGTCGGAGTCGGTGGGATGGGATGCCCGATGCTCTTGACTCTATGGTCGTATGTGTGAGTTTGCTCTTGTGCCACCCCATATCCAATATAAACCATTGGAGTGAGTTTCAAACCCGAGAATGAACCCCACAATATTGACGCCCCCAAGATGCAGCTTACTATCAATATAACTAGCACTCGAGCATTGCGAAATCCAAACAGCAGGCCTTCACGACAAGAGTTAACTGCCGGTTAAATGGCAGAAAACGTGATGTACTCGGAAGTACACTACAAAGCATGTTCCTCTTGGAGTATAAACCTGAAGTGCCGCATGCCGAGCCTAAATGGCATTGATTTATATATTAACTTTAAGCACGACCCCACAGGAGATGAAAATTGTCGGTCCGGTAGATGGTTGAGCTACCTCGGCGCATATCGCTATACGTATTCCTATTTGTTTGTGCTCTAATACTGGGAAGCGGCTTGGATTATGATTTACATTCCGTGGCTGACGCTGTAGCGCAGGATATATTTCTCATTTGACAGTTCGTGACCTGTACTGATAGCCTTCAGGATTGCCGCTTCCAGCTTGTCCTTGTGGTAGACATCAATGGGGTCATCTCCGACCCCACGCCCAGAGCTTATATTTAGGCTGATGTTTATATCCAAACCATGAAGCCCGCAGTATGAGCTTCGGCGAATGTAAAATGCCGTGGCTACTTGAGTTGTCAGATGGGCATATTCCTCATCTTTGTAATATCACATGGCGACAAACTACATAAAGATACAGAAGGATTTCACTATTATCCTTCAATCAGCCCAAGGAGATTTATTGGTCGTTATATTTGAATAGTAGATGCGACATCCAATATATAAAGCACACATAAGGCACGGCATCGCTCATTAAGATCATCATCTGCAAGCCATAGATCCTCCGCTGATTAGACAGCATTCATCGGCTTTCCTTTCAATATGGTTTTTCTCAAAGCTCTCTTCGTTGCATTAACGACTTTTGCTGGGGTTCTTGCAGTCCCCTTCAATGCCGTAGGTGAGAGAGCTGTGGTAAATGTCAAGGAGCGGTCCGTCCCCGCTACCTCGCAAGGTTACCACAATGGTTACTTCTACGCATGGTGGTCTGATGGAATCGGCAACGCTACATTCAACCTAGGCGAGGATAGCAGATACTCTGTGGAGTGGGACGGCATCAGTAGCTTTTACGGTGGAATAGGCTGGAACCCTGGTACTGGCCGGTCGGTTTTTGTTCAAAAAATATCTCTCACCTTTATCACTAATTTTTGGCGGCAGAACGATTACCTACGATGGCACTTTCAACCCTACAGGCAATGCCTACCTTTCTGTCTATGGCTTCACTCTCAACCCCCTTGTAGAGTACTATGTCTTGGAGAGCCATGGTACATACAATCCTGGCGACGTATTGCAATTAAAGGGTAGTTTCGAGTCAGACGGCTCCATCTATAAAGTCTACCTTGTTATCCGCGTCAGCAACATCACCGGCCAGGAGGTCCTGCGGCAATACTGGTCTATTCGTCAAGATCAGCGTGTAAGCGGATCTGTCAACATGCAGAACCATTTCGATGCCTGGGCTGGATTTGGATTGAACATTGGCACCCACGATTTCCAGATTGTGTCTACTGAAGGGTATCAAAGCAAAGGAAATTCGGATATATATGTGGAAATCGAGTAGTATGTCCGGCCGGGAGTCATTGGTTTCGGTAGTGTCAGGGATAGGGCGAGAATCTGCCTCGGCTGGGCAGCCTACAGCGACATCCCCAATCACTCAATAACAACCACTATTTCACTGTCCATCCTATGTATGCGTAGGGATATGCATGCTCGATCACATTAGGCCCTTGGGGCCAATTACCTCTTCCCCTTGACGACAACCCTATTCTCATGGCACTCCTGTAATAACTTCCCTTCTGGTACGTAATATTTAATTTCTGAAATATACGTCGCCAGACAGCTTATAAAGTAGGAGTATATGACAACAATATGTAAATGACTGAAAAGCCCGCAAACCCCCAGATGATATATCGCGCCAAATAGATTAGTCCACGAACACAAAACTCGCCTTCCCTGCCATCTATTATATTTTATAACCCCACCAACCTTCACTTTCCTCACCCCACCGAGCCTTCAAGTATCAATTCAACCCTCGACTCCTTCGATACTGATCCTCCGACACCTCCGCATCCCCACTCAACTCCTGTGGTATCGGCGGCGACGCCATCTCAACTGGTTTCGGGCTCGGGACATACGACGTATGTGGGTTACTAACGTATGAGTCGCGCTCATTGGGCGAGTAGGCCGTGAAATGCTCGCTCTGTGGCGACATATAACCTTGCGTCATGGCCGGCGAGCCGACGAAGGATTCCGAGTTACCCGTCCAGCGAGTCTCCGGCTGTTGGGGGGGAGTCTTGGGCCGGCGCTTGCGGCGGAAGTAGAAGATGGCTGCGATGATTAGGGCGAGGAGTGCGACGCCGCCTATGGCTACTCCTGCGATGCCGCCGGTGCTAAGGCCTTTGGAGCCTGAAGATGCGGCTGCAGCGTCCGTTGGGGAGGGGGATGATCCGGAATCGTTTGGATTAGTCGGGTTGGGCGAGTTGGAAGTTCCCGAGGGAGAGGAAGAAGTTGTGCCATCCATAGGGATATCAGTGTACGCCGCGCAGTCTGAATTGGGCACGGCCAATGGACATGTTGGGTCCTGGCATATCGAAAATAGTTGAGCAGCCTCATTTGTATTAATCGACATGGCTGGGGCGCAGCGAGTATTGTACCGGCTGTTCATGAGGAGGGCCAGCGATTGCGCGTCTGTCGTCGAGAAGCCATAATACTGGGCTGCGAGTGTGAGCTGGTTGATGAAGTGTCCAATCTCAGTGTGGTTGAGACTCATAAACTTGTGGACATAGGCGGGATTGGGGAATTTCCCAGCTGTAGGGCTGACAGGTGGATGTGAGCATCCGAATATCTTTGCAAAGGCCGTGTAGAAATGGCCGAAGAGGCGGCTATTGGATATTCGTTAGCATGCCATCCATGACATAGAGGTAGGGTTATGCAAGGGGGACATACTATTCATTTGTATTGCTGTTGAGGACAACTGTCTCTGTCTTGTTGCTCATGAAGTCGACCAGTGGTTTAGTGCCCCCATCGTCGAGCCAATTGATGCCGACGGCTTGGTTGTTCAGGTTCGTCGAGGCAATGCTACCATTGAAAAATGGCAAGAGATTGATTTTAACGCCATCATGGACACCTGGATTGAGAATTCCCGTCAACCCATCGGGTACAGTGTCTGGATCGATCGAGGTCCCTGGCCCACCAAAGGCTAGAGAAACTATGCCCTGCATCATTTTGAGCTGGTTCGCCTCGGATGCTGAGCCATATTTTTCCTGCGTATAGTAGTCGCATATCGAACTATCACTCGGTCTCTGTGCTATGGCCACGCCAAAGAGCACGACACATGGATATATGAGTCTCATCGCGATGGCAAGCTTCGCGATCAGGTGTCAACAAAGGAGGTTCTTTTCCGCAACGCATTATGTGCTGGGAGGGGGGACACGCCATTTTGAATGCAACGTAGAATACAAGTGCTATTGTAAGACTACATAGGCGGAGCCTTTCTCACGCAGGGATCGCCGACGTACAGTATGTACATGACAGTTGTGAGCAGCCAAGCATTATATGGACAAATCAACGGCTTCTAGTAGATGCGCTAGTCAGACATGATTGAGGGTGTCGATACTTTATGGGAAGGTGCCGATTCACGAATCACAGCAAGGCTGGTGCGAGCATTTTGCTTCTTTCAGCCCTGAGAAAGTAGAGCAGAGTACTCCGTCAAGACGAGATGGAGGCTTGACTTGAGAATGGATTGAGCAGCGGCATTCCCCAACTATATTAGCGTCAATATAGGCGCCGCTAGCTTCCCGCCATACGGGACACTACTTGTATTTACGGGTCCGCCAAGAAATAAAGTAAGCAGCACGAGCAAGAGTATGCGCTGTACGTACGTAAAGCACAAACTAGCAGAAAATAGGAGAAACATGCACAATAAAAGCGTACAGGACCTGCCGACCCTGTATTTTCTACACTGTTCTCGGTAGGCATGTGTAATGCCAATGCATGTTCCTAGGATTCAGTCGTAGGATGGTGTGGTGGGATGGAGTAGGATGCGTGGTGGGACAGGATAGGAAAGGTATACTCAGCCTTACCTTGGCGGGTAATCTTATGTGATATCAACGGACCGGACGAGGAAGGCGGGTGCTTTTTATCCTGTTTATAGAACGCCACCAACACCAGCCACATCGGCAGTTCTACGGTCGAGCCGTCCCTGCACAATTGGATGTCTCAGCGTTCGACCAGTCTCGCATGTGGTACGGAGTCGTGATTGCAGTGGCTGGAGCCACGTTGAGTGCGAGGCAAGACAAGGCTTGGCTTGAGCGAAATAGCTCCTGATTGGACTTAGCTCCGCTCAACTAGCGTTCGAGGACGAATAAGTTCTATCGTCTTGGCGTAGAGTAAATAAACTTACTTCTAGAAGTTGTAGTTTATATTTTACTTATAACTAATACCGGTAGCAATATATCCAAACTTGTCGTAAGCTTTCGTCCAGAGACCCTATATCATTTAGCAGATCAATCTAGGGGGATACAGCTGATAGATCAGTTTGCGGGGACAGTCTACTCTCAGCCAACGACCTGCCAAGAAACAAACAGGGGACCACACCGGTCTGGGTGGCTTGCTCTGGATTTTTTACCCAGTGCGCGGTCTGGGTTAAAATTCTATCAACCAGCGGGCCGGCGGTTGCCCTTGACGCCCCTGTAGCACCTCATGGTAGATCGCCTACATTAGATGTCTCGGCCTCCCCAGGCCACTCATTCGATCAATGAGGTTGCTCTATAATTTTTGTGCTTCACACTTGTTAATTCCGCATCCGCAATTGATCCTACCCCTCTCTGTGCCCGGTCCCAATCAAGCGCCATCTCTGCCACCATCCCACCATCCACTCCCACCCACACTGTCTCACCTCCACCACTCACGCACGCCATTTCCACGCCCAATCCCGACTCTGGCATTACATCCATCTCATCCTCGGTATCACAGAGCAATCCAGTCCATTCGTGCAATTTTCTTCTTCCCCTCCCACGAATAGGGGTCTATATCGGCGCTCCGTCGGGGCCCTGTCGGTCTGGAAAGGCTGCGTAATGAGAACCGCCAATGCGTATTCTGGGAGCATGCTAGGGATGCATGCGAGATAAAGCAGACACAAATGTACCACCGCGAGCACAGCAGCGGCTGTGAGACGACATGGTCGTGCAGGTAAGCGGGGAGGCACATTGTTTGTACGTACAGTACATTCATATGCACAACTACCCCACTCCCAGCCCGGAAGCTTGGTATCTGCTGTATATATAACTTTCGGGGTAATATAGGTACTTGAGACGCATTGGACTGTTGTTAACTGTCTATAGTGACAAGGACGTAGTGGGTGAGTACGGTAGTGGTAGACTTGGCAGGGCAGGAAGCTCGAATTTGAAGGGTAGTCATCATGTCCGAGAAGCTCTAGAAAGCGCTATAAATCCTAGGAATCACATGTTCACTCACTCAATGCGCTGCACGATGTAGTTTATAATATTGTTATATATATAGGGCTGTGTTTCTATAGTCCTGTTTAAGCCGTGAACCTCCAATACGCCCCAAAAAAATCCTTTACCACATTCCCATCTAGTGGATGATGCTGTTCACGGCATTGGAGCCGACTGAGGCGCCAGCACCAAAGACTGCAGCGTTACCGAGACGCTTGGCTGCGTCCGCGCCGTGGTGCTTATCCTATTATGCGAGTGTCAGCTAGAATCCTTACGTGTCTATCAGTTATGGGGAGCGTACCTGATGAGGGGGTTGCTGCTGAGGCTGGGGCGGTGGTGCGGGCTGTTGTGCCTGCTGTGCCTGTCCTTGAGGGTGGTCCTTCTAAAAAGCCGGTGACGTCAGTTTCTTTTCATAGCAAAGACGGGGAGGGAGCGGTTAAGTACGTTGTAGTGGTCAGCGACCTTCTTCTCAATGTCTTCCAAACCCATGATGTCGATTTATATTTCTGAAGTTGAAAAGTTATAAGTATTGTATTGTAATATATGATAATCTTATAGATGGATGATAGAGAAAGCCAAGCATTCCCAAGGGTCTTCGGCGCTCTTTAAAAGGCACAATTGAGACCCTGTGACGTCATAATTTCAAGGCGCGATAGTTTGGTTGATCATTGAACAAGAAAGCTAGCGCTGTCGATCTGGAGGTGCCGGCTTGGCTTTGCAACTTAATTATTCGTCCGTCCAAGTACCGCAAACTGGATCCAACAGTTGGCTATTCCATGGATGGCTCGGTGCTTCCATTGATACACGAATAACCTTCTAGCTCAGGGCGGTTCCAATGAAGCGCCAAATGCAACTTGACATGTGATGGAAAGTTGGAATTGAGCGATATCATAGTAGCTAGTAGCGCTTATTTCTACTCGAGAAGGGTGCCAACTCGGGCTCGCCGTTGTGCTGCTTTTCCGAGTTACTCCGCTCCATCTTGTGCTAACGGGGTTATCAAGGGGTTGTGGCATGAAAAAATATTGGATTTTGCTGTTAATGAGAGGTAAACTACGCGTGTCGTTACGTTCTAGATGTTCCACCTTTTCAGCCCAGCATGGCGTTGCGCCAGCTCTATAGCTTCAATCCCTGCTTGACCTGGTCGGCGAACTCAGCATCGACCTTCTTAAATGTCTCAACAGCTTCTTTCTGCACGCGCGGAATTGCCTTCCCCAAGTGGCAGCAGATGTTGTTGACAAGATCGCGCTGCTCATTTGGCCCGGAGCGACCCAAAGTCTTCCAGAATTCTCTGGGCTGCTCAAAGTCCTCATCTTTAACTTCGCTGGTGTAGCCCTGCACCTTCCCGGCGACCCATTCGTCGTGCTTCCCGCCATCACTGACTGCATTCGCTCCCCTGTTACCCTTGAAGTTGACCTTCTTGAGGCTGGCATTGACGTAGTTTGGATCATCACCGTAGTTGATGTCATGCCTAGAAGCACCGTCTCGCTGGTACGGCGAGTACACAGGCGAAACAGGGGCATTGCAAGGCAGCTGCTGGTAGTTGACTCCCAATCTGTAACGTGCAGCATCTGGATACGCAAACATGCGTGCTTGGAGCATTGGGTCTGCGGTTGGTGCGATACCAGGGACCATAGTCGAGGGCGAGAAAGCAGCCTGCTCAATCTGCGCAAAGTGGTTTCGTGGCTAGCAGATATCAGTCCACACTCTCTTACAAATTCCAGGGGCACTTACGTTTTCGTTCAGAGTCAATTTTCCAACTTCATGGAGAGGGAAGTCTTTATGCGACCAGACCTTTGTCATGTCGAAAATATCCACCTTATACTTTTCGGCCTCCTCGGGCGTCATGGTCTGAATATAGAGAGTCCAGGTGGGGAAGTCGCCCTTGTTGATCGCGTCAAACATGTCATGGGTATGGTAATCTGGGTCCTCTCCTGCGAGTCTGTCTGCTTCTGCCTGTGAAAGATTCTTGATTCCCTGGTTGGTCTTGAAATGGAACTTGACGTAGGTGAAGCTGCCAGCGTCATTGACTAGCTTGTAGGTATGGCCACTGTATGAATTGAGGGTCCTGATCGATGCTGGGAGACCGCGGTTGCTGAAAAGGATCATGATGGCGTGAGTTCCTTCCTGGTTGTTGTTATGGTAACTAGCTGTCTGTTAGCATTTGTTTCTTTCACGGACAGCTGTATATTTGACTCACTCCCAGAACTAGACTTGGTTAGCACATGAATATAATCAGAGGTGGCCTACTTACCATTGTGTTGTCAGCAGCATTGGTCGCTGGATTCTTCTTATGGGATCTGTTCACACTTGGGAATTTAATTGGGTCGCGGACGAAGAAAACAGGCTGATAGATATGAGTATTTGTCCAACGTAACTAGGTGAGACACTTACAATGCTGTTAAAGACGAAGTCTTGGTTGCCTTCCTCTGTGAATATTTTCATAGCCCACCCTCTAACGTCTCTCTGTGTTTCGGCAGCGCCAGCCTGTGGAGCTACAGTGCTCACTCGCAGCACAACTTTGCTCTTCTTCCCAACTCCATTCAAGAACTTGGCATTGGTGAGGGACGATATATCCTTGGTAACTTCGAATTCGCCCAAGGCTCCGACGGCGCGGGCGTGAACGACACGCTCTGGAATTCTCTCGCGGGAAAAATGGGCAAGAGTCTCAATGAGCTGGGTATCCTGCAGGAGGACGAGAGATTTGGCGGAGGATGCAGGTGTGTTGTTGGAGCGAAACGTCTGCGCAGTGCTTGATGATGCAATGGGGCATCCTACGATTGTTAGCTGCTTCTCTCACCTGCTTTATATGCATCTTCACTAACCTTCTGCAAGTGTGTAAGTTGGTGTTTTGTCCGACATTTTTGTTTATAACAGCTAAGACACGATTTCAAAGTAAGAGTTGCGATGTTCTCTCTCAGTAATAGCAAACACGTTATTGGAAAGCATTAGGACTTCGTAGTGCGGGGAGCCTAAGATTTTATAAGGAAAGGCCTTTCATGTTAATTTATTATTACGTAGGCTTATAGCATACGATTCCATTGTGGATCCCAGTTTACCGATATGCGGTGAATGAGAACAATCAGGAACAAAATATGGCTTTACATCATAATTGCGTATATGTGCGGCTCATGTATCACGAAGAAAATGATAAAACCATATGTTGTCGGCCAACGGATGCCGCAGCTCCGAAGCTAAGAAGCGGAGGAGCGGGAATTCTGGAGGAACCTATGCGATCACAGAACAAATGTGCGTCCCGAAGCTAAAAAGTGGGGGAGTGGGGCTTTAAGGCAGGCAAATGATAACACAGATATTATGCTCTTGTGGAACCCCGTTCCTCCGCTCCTTAGCGTCGGAGATTCGGGACTCTATTTTCCAAGCAGTGATTGACTTATACCACTTCTCAAAAAATATGGTTCCTGGGCCGAAGCAACCACAAACTTGGCAGAAAGCTTATATCATAATCGTGTTAAGGTGGCGTGTTGTAAGAGCTAATATCCCGAAAGCTGCTTCATACGTAAAGGTTCTAACTTTTGATAGGCTGTTCGGTAAGCTTTGCTTCTACTCTGGTGCATCTTGGGGAACCCGACCCCTTGGAGGCCAACCCGAGACACCATAAGGGCTATCCCGTCTCACGTTTGACGGCCAGACCATGGTCTGGATTGGAGCCTTCAATTCATGCCTGGCCGGTTTCATCAGAAATTAGCGCTTAGCCTTGGCCGTTTGCCCGAACATCTGTCGTGGGCTTCTGTCTGTCTTCACTCTTCGACCGATAGAAGTCCACAATAACACCTCCAGCATCTACTCCGGGGAAGCTACGATTACGTCGATATGAAGTTCTCCTTGCGCGTTTATCTAGCTACCCAAGGAGAAGTTGTGAGGGGTTGCCGATGTGGAGTAATTACATGACAGTGGACTAGAATTTCAAGTTCAGCTGCATATTGAAGCGACAAATATGAAAAATGATAAGGGGCACGAAATTTATAAAAAGGTGATAAATCCCACCTCTGAACTTCACATTATCATTCTTCATTTGGCATTGTCTACTACCTCTACATCTATATCTCATTACAATATTTGATCATTATGGCAGCTAAAGACGGAGCTCACTTTGACTTTATTGTCGTTGGCGGCGGAACTGCAGGTAACACTGTGGCCGGCCGTCTAGCTGAAAACCCCAATGTCACCGTCCTGGTCGTCGAGGCAGGTGTCGGAAACCCAGAGGAGGTTGATTTGATCAGCATCCCCTCCAATGCAATGGATCTCCGCAACAGCAAGCACGACTGGGCCTACAAGACCACATTTGTTAAGCGTGACGACTACGAGCGTATCGATAAGCCAAACACCCGTGGCAAAGCCCTCGGTGGCAGCTCTTCCCTGAACTACTTCACTTGGGCACCTGGCTGCAAGTCTACTTTTGATTTGTGGGAGGAGTACGGAGGAAAGGAATGGACCTGGGACCCTCTCCTTCCGTACCTCCGCAAGAGTGTCTCCTACCATGATGACGCGAAGCTTTACAACCCCGAATTGAAGAAGATTGGCGGTGGCGGACCCATTCACATTTCCCACGCCGAGCTCCTCGAAGATATGGGGCCATTCCGAGAGGCTGTCACGAAGGCCTGGAAGTCTACGGGCGAGCCCCAGACTGGAAACATCTACGATGGCGAGATGAACGGTCTCACCCACTGTGCTGACACCATCTACAAGGGAGTGCGCTCTGGCAGTTACCTTTTCTTGAAGAACAAGCCCAACATCACTGTTCTGGCCGAGCATCACTCCAAGCGCCTCATCATTGATGAAGCAGACAGCACCTGTAAGGGTGTGACTGTCATTTCGGGCTCTGGCAAGGAGCTCAACTTCTACGCCTCCCGCGAAGTCATCCTCTCCCAGGGTGTCTATGAGAGCCCGAAGCTGCTAATGCTCAGTGGTATTGGCCCTAAGCGTGAGTTGGCTAAGCACGGCATCGACGTCATTGTCGACTCTGAACACGTCGGTCAGCACTTGATTGACCACCCCGGAGTTCCGTTCGTTCTACGCGTCAAGGATGGCTTCGGCATGGACGACATTCTCTTGCGCAAGAACCCCAAGAATGAAAAGGTGGTTTCCCAATACAAGAAAGATCATTCGGGCCCTGTTGGCTCGGGTCTTCTAGAGCTTGTGGGCTTCAACCGCATCGACAAGTATCTCCAGAAAGACCCAATTTACAACAAGGCCAAGGCTGCCAATGGCGGAGTCGACCCCTTCTCCCCACAGGGACAGCCTCACTTCGAACTTGACTTCGTCTGTATGTTCGGCAGCGCATTCCAGTGGCATTTCCCCACCCCTCCGAAGGGTGATCACATCACCGTGGTCGTTGACCTGGTTCGCCCCATCTCTGAGCCCGGAGAGGTGACACTCAACAGCGCCGACCCCTTCGTCCAGCCAAACATCAACCTGAACTTCTTCGCCGATGACCTTGACATCATTGCCATGCGCGAGGGTATTAGGTTCTGCTACGACATGCTCACCAAGGGAGACGGCTTCAAAGATCTCGTTGTCGACGAATACCCATGGCAGATGCCTCTTCACTCCAACGAGGAGATGCACAGAGCTGTGCTCGACCGCTGCCAGACTGCTTTCCACCCTTGCGGAACTATCCGTCTCTCCAAGAACATCAAGCAGGGTGCGGTCGACCCCAAGCTGAAGGTCCACGGCATCAAGAACCTTCGTGTCGCTGATGCTTCCATCATGCCCATCATCCCTGACTGTCGCATCCAGAACTCGGTCTACATGATTGGCGAGAAGGCTGCCGACATGATCAAGGCTGAGCACTCGGATCTTTACAAATAAGTATTCTCGACGGCAACCACAGTATGAACGAGTTATCTGAGATACGTAGCTAGCAATTTATGTTTTTATGAATGTCCCATATGGTAATTCGTGATTTTGCAGTTGTGATTCATAGTCCGTGGCGTTACCCATTATAGGGTGTTGTCAACGACCCAATTGCGGGCGGGAAGGAGCGATCCCGAACACAGCACTAGCCTACCGACGACAACTCGACAACTAAAAGGCCCTGGAAGGTAAAAACTTAGACGCACTGCAAAGAAGCTACAAACCAGCTTCATATCCCATGAAAAAAGAGATGGTTTTACTTCACAAGGCTGTACATATCGGAGATGTTAGGCTGGAACCTTAAATTTTACATGGAAGGTGCATCCCGCTACTCCTAATATGGCGAGGCGGCATTCGACGTGGCTGATCCACGAAGGATTGATAATTCGAGGGATCGCGGTGGGGCGTTTACCCCTCTATAATAGGTATTTATATTTGAGTATCATTCCCTTCTTTCGTTTATTTTATCCTGGGAATGACTACATGTTCCGCAAGCCAATATCATGGCCGTTATTGCGAGCGATCATTCAGATGACAAGCTTTCCTCGCTCTGGCATGACGCTTGTAGCGACTATGCCAAGGAGACAGGACTCACCATCACCGACGAGGAGTTCCCGAAGGTCCATGGGCCCGAAGATCTGTCTCGCCAGTTAGAAGCCGAGAAGGACAATTTCGAAGATTTTCGGATGAAGAGACGGCCACTTCTTCGTGCTATGCAAATGGTCGTGGCACCTTTTGAGGCCTGGGGTGATCTGATCTCTGGCGTTGCAGCTGCAGCTTTTCCACCTGCTTCTTCCATTATGGGTGCAATGTTGCTGCTAGTCCGGGGAGCACGCAAGGTCAGCGAGGCGTTTGACAGCATTACCGACTTGTTTGACAAGCTAGGCAATTTCGCCCTGCGCCTGGACTCTTACAAGGGCGTACCGCTTAGTGAGGGAATGAAGGTAATCATTGTGCAAGTAATGGTAAATTTCCTCCGGGTCTGCGCGGCATCACAAAAATGTCTAAGTCGTGGTTCACTCAGGACTAGACTTTCGAAGTGGGCAAAGAACATTTTTGTTGATGATACGTCCATTAGCTCTCTGCTAAGTGAGCTAGAAGAGTTGACAAGCCAGGAACATTTGATGGTGTCTGCTCACAGTCTTAATCTCACTCATCGGGTCCTCCAAAATACCGAGGAACTTCTCGAGAGGGATGGCCGCAAAGCTGACCGTGACCAACTGGAGAGAGTGAAGGCATCATTAAATCCTGTTTCAGCATCTGGGCAAGTCTTCTCTTCCATCAACGCGAATCGAATACCTGGATCAGGTAGCTGGATTGAGGATAGGATCCAGTCCTGGTGGCGAGGATCCCAGCCTCTCCTATGGCTCCATGGCGGTCCCGGCGTAGGCAAGTCTCACCTGGCGTCCAAAATAATCACCGATCTTTCAAAACCGGAGTCGTCCACCGCTCCTCCACCTGTGGTTGCCTTTTTCTTTTTCAAGAACAACGATGTTGACTTGCGCTCATTAAACAAAGCTCTGCGAACCCTGGCATGGCAGATTGCAACGCAACGTCCCGGCTTTGCAGCACACTCCGAAGAGTTCTCCCTTAAAGAACACCCGGGAGACAGCTATATCGTCTGGAGGAAGCTCCTGATCGAATACTTCACGGCCGCTCAGTTAGACTCGGCAACGTGTTTTGTGATTGATGGGATCGATGAGGCTGAACCGGAGGAGCAAGAAATTCTTTTCAGTCTACTAGAAAGGACTTTCGAAGATGATGATGTGAACCAAAGGCTACCTCTACGAGTTGTACTCCTTGGTAGGGATTCGATTCGTCCCATAATAGATGAACACTCGTTGGGCTGGATTCCGGAAATTGAAGTCGGAAATGAGCAAAATAAGGACGATCTCCACCACTACGTTTCTCAAAAATTGCAGAAGACCCAGCTATTTCGCGACTCCCCAGATTTTCAAGACGAAATTATTCGTAAAATCAGTCATGAGGCAAAGGGTCTTTGGGAATGGGCCAATCTCGTCATTAAATCTATTATGCGCTGCCGGACAAAGGAGCAGATTAGGAAGGCAGTCAAAGCTATGCCGCGAGGAATCAGCGCAATGTTACGCCAGGAGTTGCAGCGCCTAAGCAGAGAGTTGTCTGCACCAGATGGAATATCTGACGATGAAGGGTCCGCAGGCGAGACGACGGCGGCACAAATTGAGCAGCTGTTACGGTCTCAGGACGGGGAACAAAGAACAGAGGGGACGAAGGATACAGAAGATGTATTAAGCTGAAGCTGCGGAGTATGGGAGGTCTGGGGGAGCTCCCTACTATATACACGTAGGAACCCTGCTTGCCCTAATAGCATCCGTTTGTCCCAGCCTGCGACCCAAAGTCTGAGGCTGTGCCCGGGATCCCATACCTGTGAACCGGTGTCCTGCAGGACTCTAACAGCAGCTTAATATCATAATTTCGTTTGTCACGCTGGCGGTGAAGCCGCTAACAGTATTGCAGCTCGATATCATTCTAGAGATCATCCTGAAGGAGGAGGTGTTAAATCTTGCAGATGATATCCGCACTGTATACTCTTCCCTGTTCTCGACTAGTCCAAATCAAAACCAAGACGACAGTGGTGACAGTGGTGACAACAGTGATGTTGTAACTCTCCGACATGGTTCATTCTATGAATTTTTTAAAACGTCTAAAGATACCGGAGCCATCCATGTCGACATCCATCGAGCTGAAGCGAGCTTCATCTACGTTTCTCTCTTTGCCATCAAAGAAGACAAGACATCCACTTCTTATAGATCGACAGCAGATGCTCGACAATATGCAGTAAAGTTCCTGCCTTCACATCTCATGCGTGCAAATTCCAAAGAGCCAGGAAATCTAGGAGGAGATATTTCTGACCTTTTTGCGGATCTCTTCAGCCAGGAAGTAAACATGATGTGGCTTATTAAGAACACCTCTGAGAGGGCCTTTGGAGAATATTATTCCTTCCCGGCGGCTGACATATCAACTCTTGGTCTCTTCTGGATGCACAGTGACACTCAAATTGCTGCAAACAAAAAGGCGCAGTTGGTTTTAGACTGGATTCTTCCAGAAACGGCACAGCTGTTCTTAAGCCATGCTCGATCCTCAGGCTTAGCAAGCGATGCATGTCCCTTTACGGTTCTATTCTCTCATATGGTAGTGATGTGGTCCCAACTATGGTTAGACCCACAGGAGATTAAAGAGGACGATGGAAGCCCTAGAGTTCTTCCTTGTCTATTACTGAAATATCATACAATGGCAACAGGAAATATTGATCTCGAAGAAAAACACGAAAAAGAAGAAGGAGGAGAAGAAGATGAAGCAACAGCCATCTTAAGCAGAAGCAATTCAACTTACCGCTCCCCCGAGTTAATTTTTCGGGCCGCGGAGCTGCAAGGCCTTCAGAAAACGCCGATGTGGCATGCGCGAGTTGCACAGGCTCTACGCTTGAATTGGTGCGACGATGAAGCTCTCAATTACTTCCAACTCTTTTTCGAGGAACACCAGAAATCCATTAGCTTCAGTACGCCGTCTCTCTTTGTTATCCACAGAGACATGGCTCGCATGCTTAAGAAGGCAAAAAGAGACAAAGAGGCATTGTCCCATTTTGAGTTATCGGAGTCTCTACGAGAAGGCTTCCAAGGGAACAAAACACTCGAGGATCGCGAATATATTGACAACTTACTAAGCGCGGCGCAAATGAAATGTCGTGCAAAGTTTCCAGAGGGCGCACTTGCCGATGCAAACGAAGCGTGGGAATTGATATTGCGAAAGAATTACGAGTGGCTTCATTTCGACCTAATGTCGATCTTCATCATCTTCTTGGAGCTGTACCAACCACATCGTATCCGGTCGATCTTGGATTTCGTTTTCACTCATTTCCAGGACATTCCTGGTAGACTAGCATTATTATATAATGATTTCCCGACTTTTGTCATGGGATCGCTAAGTTTAAAACCCCGCATAATGTACAGGATCCTTCACTACGCCGTAACTCGGGACGATCAGCGTTACCTTGATATCATATCGAAGGGTATGGGGGATATTGGCACCAAAACTTTGGAATGGAATGTTGTTGATGGCCAAAGGATTGTGGGGTGTGCTGATCTCTTGACTTCGGACTTGAATAACTTTGCGGATCTTAAATATTTTATAGGCACAGTTTTGTTTGAGAAAGGACGGGTCAGTCAAGGTATCCAGGGGTGGTACGAGGCAGCAACCATTCCTAACCCCGTTGGGTGGCACGACTACGAGCGCCCCCGTAGTCGATCAATCTGCTCTTTAGCAGCCCAGTGTCTAAGTGATCCAGATCTTCTATTCCCTGGGCGCTCTCCGCTCCAATTGGATAAAGAGGCCGAATATGGCGATGTATGCCTGGTTATTTCGAACTGGCTCCGCGATCATGGAGATCGTATAAATGCCCGTAATGCCGTCCGCGGGCGAGTGAAACGGTGCATATCCTTACTATCAGACGACGATCCATCGAACGACGTTGCCGCCCTTGTGAGCCTCTTCAAAACATTCGTCGCCGTTAGAGGTAGCGATGCAGACCTGGGCGCCACCCTTCATCTGATCAAGTTACATGACGAGAGGAGACTGAAAGCTCATGATATACGGCGTAACACCCATATAAGTCAACGTATTGATTCGGAGGCTGATCTTTCCGAGTCGCTGGACCAGGTACAGCTCGCTGATACTGGATCTGGAGACGACGGCTACCGCGATGATGTGGAGATCTGGTTCACCACCACCGACCCTACGACCGAATGCTCGAGTTGCAAAAAGGAGCTTGTGACTTTCCACTGGTGGTACTTCTGCCGCTCCTGCCCAACCAAGACTCTATGTCGACGATGCTATCTCCAGTTGCGGCCGGCGGTTGCCGCAGACCCAGATGATGCAGCTCCATCTACATTACATAAAATTCCAGCAAGTGTCTGTGAACTCCAGCACGAGTTATACTATGCAGGTCCGTATATTAGACCCGATGAGCATGTGCCTAAAGGTATGGTGCCCCTAGTCTCTGCTACCGGGGAAAGGCAAGAAATCTGGATAGAGGAATGGAAGGATAGGCTCGCGAAGGAGTGGGAGACTGATGGGTTTGAGTTTGAGGGTGGACTGTCGGCTTGGTGTTCGAGGGTGTTGCCTGAGCCGCAGAAAACTCGGTGGGCTACATTCTTTAAGTAGTTATATTATATGAGGACATATAGGAATTCACGATAAGACGATTCGAAGCACCAGCTCTCAAACAGCAGTGGATGTGTTGTGGCGTGAGAATATCGTTCAAACTCACAAGCAAGATGTAAGAACACAATCGAAATTTCATGGCATTTATTTGGTATCCCACCCCTCCCCGCCCTCACCCCTTTCACCCGTCTGTATACCACAACACCTCCCATCAGCAAAAAAGAGTATTTTTTTGGTCAGAGACGCAGTCAGCATATGCAACGTAGGTACAATCCCCTCATCCCCCACTTGGCCCACCACCCTAATAACACCACCCCCAGATCCCATCAATCGTCAAATCGGTGGCTCATTATATCGCCCCTCTCGCCGCGCCTTACATTGGCAGCAACAAAAAAAATCGGAAAAAATGCATTCCCCTTAGCTAGCCACCACAACCCCGGCCCCCAAAAGCAAAAACAGCCCTAAAGCCACCTGAACCCTCGTTAAATAAAAACTCGTCGTTTGCAGGAAGGAAGTTAGATTGATTTGGTTTGGGATCGTCTCGTTGAGGAAGGAGAAGAAGCTTAGTTCTGTCCGTCCTCGTCGTCGGGCTGCTCGAACAGGAAGTTTGCGGCTAGCTCCTCGTTCTTGTCGCACGCGAAGTAGGCCTGGATGGCGAGGTCGCGCTCGAAGCCGAGGCCGCACAACTGATTTTTCGTTAGCAAACCATTCCTCCATTCTCACAATAAATTATTAAAGGGTAAATGGGGCTCAAAAACTCACCCTCTCAATAGCCTCGCTCTCCTCAGGTGTAACGCTAATCTGCGTCGCCCCCGGCGGCGCAAGCGCATCTCCCTCCTCGCCCTCCTCCCCAAGCAGCTGCAAGAACTGCTCCGGGTGCTGCCCAATCAGCTGCGCAAGCTGCGGGTTCCCCGCGCCAACAGACTGCAAGATCGGCTCCAGCATCTGCGGCTGCTGCTGCACCACCTGCCTCAGCTGCTGGAACTGCGGGTTGTTGCGCAGCCAGTCCAGGTTGCCGAGTCCGGCCTGTGCACCCGCTGCGCCTGCGCCTGCTCCAGCGCCAGCTGCGGCAGCGAAGGGGTTCGCGCCGCGAGCACCGGCGCCGGCTCCTCCGCGGCCGGCTTGCGCGGCAGCCTCGAAGAGGTTAATGCCCTCGTCGCCGGAGGCGGGTTGGGCGGGAGGAGGGGACTGCGCGTCGCCGCCTGCACCGGCGGCGGGGTCAGCCGCTTGCGGGGCGGCGGGGCGCTGCTCGCGCTGCAGGTCCTCGGGGATGCCGTTGAGGAGGTACTCGACGGCGCGGTCTGGGTTGAAGAAGGCGGCGCGCATGGCGGCGTCGATGCTGGCGCGCTCAAAACCCATGCTCTCGAGGTTGGCGACGGCTTCGGCGCGCTGGGCGCCGAGGGTCAGGGAGGAGGGGTCGTTGAATTGAGGTTGTGCTGGGGCGGGGGCGTTGGTTGCGGAGACGCCTGCGCCGGCGGGGGAGGGGGTGGAGGGGATGCCAGTGTTTGCGCCGGTGTTCGAGGCTATCACTGGGGGAGGTGCGGGAGTCGAAGATGAGGCAGCTGGGGCTGGGGTGGCTGGTTCTTTGGGAGCTGCTGCTGCTGCTGGAGCTGGCTTAGGCTGTGGACGAATCAGTTAGAGTTTGGCGCCGTGGGGGCGGTGGGTGGCAAAATGTACCTTTGAGACCATGCACACAATGAATCCCTTCTCCTCGATCTTGTAGGACTCCACGGTGTTGGCATCTTGCAAGATCTTGCCTGATAAATGTCAGTTGTGTCCAAATTGTATCAGCCCATCCAATAGCTTCGTTATCTCGTATCCCAGCGGAGTTTCCGCTCTTATCGATGAGTTCACATACCCGAGTAAATCAGCTTCTGCTGAGCAGCCTCCCAGCCCTTCTCCTTCTCAATCTTTGCCTTAACATCCGAAATCTAGCATAAAACCCGTCAGCTTTGTCCCCTAATCAATTTCTACCACCAAGCTCGACGATCGGTCTGGAGCGCCTTAGGCGCCACCCGGAGCGGGGTCGAGCCATCGTGAGGCGACAGGATTATCGTACCAGTTCGGTGGGCTCGGCCTCGATAGTAAATTTCTGCTGCTTCAGATCCTACGCCGCAAATATAATCGTTAGCCACTGCTACGCCAATCTCCTTGCATCCGCGCGGTGACAAACCCTGAAAGTGAGCTTCATCGTGACTCTGTGGGCAGCGCCTTGGGCACCTGCTATTGTTGTCTGAGGCGGTGGTATGGAGAGTAAGAAAAAAAGGGAAACAAGATTCCCAAACTCGACCCTTTGAAGACAAGAGGTCGGAAAGTGTGTATAGATGTATTTGGAGGGTTGGTGAAGCAGAGTGTTTATGGATCGAAAGAGTTGGGGGGAGTTTCCTGAAGCCACAAACAGCAGAGCTGTCGAAGTAGAAAGTCGGCTAGCGTCAAGGCTGATTCCCCACCACCACCAGGTCGCAAGGCGACGACGTACTCTGGAACTTTAAAGAGGCGCTAGTACGTTCTGGGCGGTTGAGCTTATGGAATCATGAAAGCCTCATCAAGGCACGAACTCGCACATTATTCAGCTTCATCACTCACAAAAGAAGGCATTTTAATTAATTATTAATTTTCTTTTGTGCATTGAGCTGACTTTAGATATCCAAAGTACAATCATAACAGACATTTCACTTGTTTCCTTTCATAATAGATTGCCAACCTCCCCAGTAAAACGCCGCAGACCAGCCTCCCACCCAATCAACACCCCGTTGAAAACCAGTGGTATTTCCCGCGCTGCAAAAAATCATCAAAACGTGCAGACAAAAGAAAACAAGGCCGTCAGTAAGACCGTAGACTCCGAGCCATTAAATTCCCCGTTTCATCCTCCACCTGCCACTTCTCCCTTATCGCTTTTCCTCTTCGCATATCCGTGAAAGGATGTGCGTTGTCCCGCGCCTAGAATCCACTCAGGTATCGGAGGAGTCATCCCCCGTTCACCAACAGGCGATAATTCCGTCGCATTCTTCTCATTTAATTCCACTGGGCCCGATCGTGACCTACTCTCCCTCCTCACCTCGGTCCAAATGTTACCAATCTCCCTCTTCACTTCCCACGCAATGTTGTCAAGGCTCGTCGTGTGGATGAGCGGACTAGGACCCGTCTGGGAGCTGCTTCGCTTCCGTCTCACCACAGCCACAGCCATCTCAGAGATCGCCACTCCTGCATTTGGAGCTGCAGTTAAGATGCTGCTTGGTGTAGCCGCTGGAGGCGGGGTAGGTGAATCTGAGCGGAAGAGGGGGTGAATGTGCTTCTCGCTGCCGACTGGGCTATGGCTGCCGGAAAGATCTCTGAAGCTGGCAGCAGGTGACTGGCTCCGTGAGTGGCGAGCATAGATACTTGGTGGTGGTTGGATATCCAATGGGTATCCAGGGCTTTGCGATCGTGAGCTCGCTGTCGGCGAGGCGGGAATCGTCTCAAGGATGCGAGGGTGGTGGGGAACGGAGCTGAGCGAGCTGGAACATGTAATTCCGAAAGACAGCGTGCTCTCCCATGCCGGGCCTTCGACGGTGGAAGTGTCCCATGAGTCGAAGCTATCAATAAAATCACGCTCTGCAGCAAAAGAGTCACGAGATTGACGCCGCAGGCTGTTTCTGTTGCCGATGAGATGCGTTTTCGAGGTCATTGGCCTGATAGCGTTATGGAACGAATACCGGAAAGAACTCCTCCTACTCTCAGTGCTCAAGCGTTTCTGGATCGAACGGGTTGAGGTTGAACCTGCTGAGCCAACATATGTGGAAGAGTCGGTGCTGCGCTGAGAGTCGTCGCGTGTTGGGTTGGAGGTCTCGGCCATCTCAGATGCGGCCTGCCCTTCCTCAGCAGCACCAGCGCGTTGAGAGGTGTGGAGCCCTTTCCGAACTACAGTTGCGATACTCATCATGTAGAGAGTGTGCGCGAGTCCCGAAACAGCCCATACAATGAGAGCAATGATGACAAGCATCTGTGTGGACATGGCAAATATAGTTGAAGGCAAGCCATTCTTAGGCGTGCATATCATCCAGATGAATGTCGCGACGGCGGAGAGGCTCCAGATGATTAGGATAACTGCAACCTCCAATGTGGCCTTCCAGATCCTCCAGTTTGCGCTTTTCGAAGCCTTGCCGCTGAGTTTATAATATAGCCGACGGAATCCAATGAAGAGGATGCCGCAAAATGAGAGGCCACCAAGGGCAGCTGAAGCACACGCCAGTGCTTCAGCCGGATGCCCAAACTTTCTGAGATTTACAGCAAATATGACTGTCAATGCGAGGTCCGCGGCCATAGTTGCAACGGCCAATGCGCCGATATACGGCTCCAACTTTCGCAGTACTGACATTGTGTTTGGTTTGTTTATCGTGTGAGAACTAGCGGGGTCAATAGAGCTCTAGTAATGCAAGAGACGCGATCGCAGTACGTCGTAGCACGTCGGTATCCAATTGAGCGAGGTGCGACGATGTAGGGTTCGGTCCGTTTTCTGCATAGAAGGATGAACTGCAAACGGACAGAGCAAACGACGATGCGAGTAGCCGTGGTTATGCAACGGCTTCTTGCAGCAACAGCCAATTGCTCGTGGATCTTCAATATAATCCAGGAATCCTCATCCGGCGGTAAAGATTTAGGTGATTTGCAATGATGGTGCGATTAATCCAGAGCACATGGAAATACGAGGCCCTGTCAGCTAACCCTTGTCGTGTTGAGGCCGAGGCCACGATAGTCAGGATAATATTCTCCGGGTGGGTAAAAATTGAATGGAAGTAGATTTTTCCGTTGATAATGCGATTCGCAAAGAATGTCTTGATAATTCTTGGATCTTGAAGTCCAGAGAGAAAGTTGGCCTTCAAGGAGTTGACGCGGTTGTTGGATCTAGGGTGAGGTGATATGATATATGTTGGATGCAAGGAGTTGACAAAGAAAGTGATAGCGATGGTTTGCAAGTGATTGAATATAGATCCGGCACAACTCTTGGTATCTGGCGAAAACGAAAGTAATGTTGATGGAGTAACGATTGAAAGTGAGGAAAATGAAGGAGGATGAAGGAGAGTTAGTTCATACTGGATATAGCTCTATATTACCATCCCACCAGGAGCTGTATCAGAGATATAAGATAGACTGCATAGGTGGGGGAGTGGGACGACGCGCCTTGAACGTGTCTCGGACTTTCCAATCGGCCGCTTGAGAGCCCAGGTACGCCTGCAAGTAATAGTATACGCAGGGTTGCGGTAAAGCACGGCCAAGATTTGAGGTGAAATTGCGATGTCTGGGGAAAGCCAATGGAAGAGATCGACGCGTCAGACTCCCCGATCCAATAGTTTCGCGACACGCATAAGAGACATGTTTAGCTGACATCGTTGGCTCATAACGTGGTTGTCATGTCCCGTACATACAGTACCGTGCTATACTGTATTACAACAGATAGATGGCTGCAGTAGCCTATGTTTCTCCAGATTTTAGATTTGAAAAGGGGAACTATTGAGAGATTGAGTCTATTCATGGCCACGGCCGCCCAGAATGCGCTTCATTGGCAACAGCCACAGCCAAGACGATGCGCACTCGTCGTAGATAATAAAGTAGACGATAGATAAGGGTACGTTCAACAGCACTATTCCAATATCGACGGAGAACGCGTCGAGAGCTATAGATTGTGTCATCTTTGTTGATTAATAGGACCCTTCACGTATAACTCCTCCCCTCTGCCATTGGTCAATCCCGGTGCAATGGGCGAAACATCGTCCGACGGCATACCAAATATTGGCAATTGCGCATATGTTAAGGGGAGGGATCAAGGAAGCTGGTCGCGATATTTCGCGATTTAGCATGCCCAGGAACCGGTTATCCAGCTTCTTAAAACGGGGCACTCTTGCTGGAATTGCATCTGATCGCAGGGTGAAGCGCGACACTTCTCACTATAGTTCCCTGTTAGCGTGTTCTTATGTGCATTTTTAGTGGTGCTAGTTGAAGTTAGTGAAGCAACTCCACGTGTTTCCGTGCCAGTGCGTGCGTTAGGGCTGAAATATGCCGAGTAAAATGCAAGGAACGTTTCGTTTGGAGAACGCCTGGGGCATTTGAAATGAGCAGGGGGAGGTTGGATGCGGAGATTCTCCGAAAGTTTCAAGGGAGTTGAAAGCCGTGGAATAACGGAAAATAGGTGCAAAGCAGACGCAACGTTATATGCATATTTGGTTTATTATTGTCCTCTTGCTCACCATCGGTATGGCGCGTCCTATCGGTGTGGTAGGAAATCAATAAAGTCGCCGTGTGGAATGGTGGGAGACGCAGAGTTTGGTAAATGAATGGCGGGAGTGAGGGGTGAGGGGCGATGCGATCGCACACATCGGCGTGCGACTGAGTGCCACTGTCGGTTTGTTGACTATTTCCGTCCGTTGCCAGGAGGAACTATCGATTACGCCGGATTTGTTTATGTTCCTGACGATCAATAAACAAAGCTCAGTCAAAGTCTCACTCTTGACTGCCGCCCCCGCTTTCTTGGCTATGACGACGAGCTTCGGTGAGACAATTGTGGCTCAAATAGACGTTTGTGGCGTGGTCGAAGCACGATTCCCCCGCATGGAAGTGAGATGGATGTCTTCCCTCAGGAACAGAGCGTCACGAGGTGTCACGAGGAAGCTGTTTGCGTCCAAGACAGTAGAATTGTCGATCAAACCGATTTCCAATTGACCTATGAAAGTCCGTACGCTCAGTCAGGAAGGTACAGTCTGATTCTTCTACGGATTCTTACCCCACACCCTCACAAGCTTACCTTAGTCAGGTAGGCCAAAGGGCCAACCCGTATGTGCGTATGCGACTACTGGTATGGAGTAATATGGAGTATTATTGAATTATCCTCCGCCGGGAATTTTCGGCCTCGACGTGGCATCTACCAGAGTGAGTTAGTTTATTTCAGGAGGCTGGGGATCTCGGGAAGGACGCGCCTAGTTGGTAGTGCACGTCGCCTTGGAATATCACTTGGATTTGCCGCTGCGCCGCAGCCTTGAGACGAGTCATCATCGCCGATCTGTCGTCGGTGCGGCTTCCGAGACACAGGGCTATCCAACGGTAGAATGGCCAGTCGACGACAACAACAACAACAACAACAACAACAACAACAACAACAACAACAATAACAACATGTAAACAATGACCATGTAATATATATCGGCTGCGGCCATGATAATTTCTATACAAGAACAAGAATCGTTAATCAATCTGCAAGATACTGATATGGAGAACACTCAACAATGTGTCCATGGAGTAGTACCAAATCTTAAGTATTTGGGGATTGCCACTTCCCAGACCATCACAGTGCCAGAAAAGGAAACCACAACCTCCACGGCAATGATCAGGGCAACTGCCGCTGACAGGTCTCTGGATTTCTTAGTCTAATAAAGTATTAAGTCTGGTTAAAATTCCCAAAAACGAACAAATACCCCGTCCGTCTCCCACAGAAAGATCCATAGAAAAGAGAAATAAAAGTGTATCTCTTATCAAATCAATTTTCGTCGCCTTCGACCTTCCCCCCAGAGCTCATCGGCTGGAACTTCCTGAAGTGGTATTGGTGTAGGCGATCAATAGTCACGGGACGGCAGAAAAAGGCTTGAATGGCAATGGATAGAGCGGGGTTAAGGGCTGCTAACCAAAATTAACCCGCCGTGCCCGCTTCCCCCTCTCCTAGCCGCTCCATTGCGCTCCATTGCGCTCTCACCGCCCTCGCATGTACCTTCTTGCTGAGGGGAAGTGCCAATGTATAAGATGTGACGATGGCCACTTCTTCTCCACGATTTACTCCATATCCACGTCTTCTATACTCTCAAGAACTCGAATTTTACTCTATACAACTGTGAGATAAGGAGAATAAGAAGGCATATCAGCACGGTCAATTGAGTTGATCAGAAGCTTCACAGTAAGGTCCCCTACAACACATCTGGGAGCTAGTACGTCACTCCGGCCTCAGACCCTTCTCCAAGTTCTCCGCACTCGACGTGATCGCCACCAAGATTTTGTCAATTCACAACGCCAATTAAAGCTTCAAAGCAAGAAATTTACTGATCACGCTTATAGTAACTTATACCCTTCATCCTTTTAATTTACACATACGCAATGGCATCGGTCAGAGCTGCTGGCCGTCTCCAGCCGGCTGCTCGCACAGCGCTGCAGGCTGGTATCACCACGCAGACTCGCACATATGCCTCTCTCTTCGCTGGCGAGCCGGCAGGACCTGAGATCAAGACTCAGATTCCAGGCCCAAAGTCGCAGCAGGCTATCAAGGAGCTTGACAAGGTCTTCGATACCCGTGCCGTCAACATGCTGGCAGACTACACACAGAGCAAGGGCAACTACATTGTCGACCCAGACGGAAACGTCCTCCTCGACGTGTATGCTCAAATTGCTTCCATCCCAGTCGGTTACAATAACCCAACTCTCGCCAAGGCCGCCACGTCTCCCGAGATGGTCGACTCTCTGATCAACCGCCCAGCTCTGGGTAACTTCCCATCCCACAACTGGGCTGAGGTTCTTGAGACCGGTATCTTGAGTGTCGCTCCCAAGGGCCTCAACCAAGTGTTCACAGCCACTGCTGGCTCCGACGCCAACGAGTGTGCCTTCAAGGCCGCATTCATGTACAAGGCCCAGCAACGCCGCGGCGGCGCCGATGTCGAGTTCACCGCCGAGGAGCTCGAGTCCTGCATGAACAACTCCCTCCCCGGAGCATCCAACCTCTCCATCCTCTCCTTCAAGTCCGCCTTCCACGGCCGCCTCTTCGGCACCCTCTCCACCACCCGCTCGAAGCCCATCCACAAGCTCGATATCCCC